>PVHY01001673.1:18806-114614 GCA_004024945.1 Uropsilus gracilis
GAGAGAGAGAGAGAGAGAGAGAGAGAGAGCTGGAGGAGAGAGAAAGAGAGCTGGAGGAGAGAGAGAGAGAGCTGGAGGAGAGAGAGAGAGAGAGAGAGAGCTGGAGGAGAGAGCAGAGGAGCTGCAAGGAGACTGGAGGCCTTGGAGCTGCTGCTGCCATGTGCAGGGCAGAGCAGGTAAGGAAGCCACACTATAGGCTTCCATCCCCAGCCTCAGAAAGTGAAGAGCCCAGGGAAGTAATACTGGAGAAACTTGTGACCTGTGTAAGCCAACTTGGAGAACTAGTACTTGGAAACTTGCTTTAACTTTGAAACTGCGAAGCTTGGGAATTGTCTGGATACCTGAAGAGAACTTGTAGTGTTGCTGTTTTCACCATGAGATGTCTGAAGTGGTTGCTGCTGCTGTTATGAATGAGTCATGGTGGTTTGGGCTGAAAGAAGGCTGAAGCTGTGCCTTTTGGAGAAGGATCGACAACACCATCTTTATTTCCTCCTTGGATTTGAATCTCCAGCTTTTGGAGCTGGCTTGATGACGCCATCTTGGCATCTTCATTTGGCTTGAAGATGAGACAGTTGCCATTTCATGGATGCATGGCTGAAGGACCCACATGTATCTTTTTTTTTTTTTTTTCCCACATGTAGCTTTTTGGACTAGAGACTGGATTGTGTGGTAAGATTGCCAAAGTGGTCCCTTGTACCCTCAGTGACTCTTGTCTATTTTGTCTTTTAATGAGTATATCTGTTCTTGCCTCTTTTTAGATTAGCATGGTCTTGCTATTGCTTGTGTGGGGTGGGATAAACCTCATGAGTGGCTAGTTTTAAAGGACCAGCTGCTCCTGTTTGTAAGTTTAATTAAGTTCTCTGCTTTGTTTATTTTCTTACGATTTCAAAAGGAGCAAAATCAAAATACAAATCAAAGTAAAAACTGTCATTTTCAGCCTCCCCAGAGGTCTACCATCCATATCTTTCCCAAGTGTCTCCACATTTTTTCCGAGTGTCTCTACATCACCTTCCATTGTCCTCAAGTCCCTGGTGCAACTCCAAAGCTGAAAAGCAAGCAGGCCCTTCTTCACATGCCTCCTCCAAATCTCCTCTCCAAGACTCTTCTCCTAGTCTTCTTCAGTTTCTCTTCCTTGCTCAGCTCTACCCTTCATCAGGTGGAGTAGGGAACATGGAATGTCCCCCTTCTGTGGAGATTAAACTCTTTAATAATCTTACTGAGAAGAGTTTCATATCTAATGTGCAGGTATATTTTAGTAAACATCCTAAAATTGAAATTTTAAAGCAAAAGGTTTAATTAAGCTCATTGTGGAGATGAAAGTCATTATAACTAGAGAATGCTGATGAAAAAACTTTGGGGTGAAAATACACTGATAATGAAACCTACAGGAGCAAAAATCTGCCATCCCAAAGTATTTCTTTTTAGCAAAAGGTTGATTTCAGAGAGGTAGTATGATGGATGGGTGGAGGTTGCTTTGAAAAAGATATTTGCATATAAACTTCTGTAAGGGTTGGGAAGACCTAATTTTCTTATCTCCTTTAAAAGAAGAAGACAGAACTTAAATCTGCATATCTTTGACTATTGTACCTTTTCTGGGAACCTCTATAACTCACCTCCCTTTCTGCCCCCCCAAATGTCTTCTGTCTGAGCATAGCTGTTTATGATGGCATCTGAAACAAGATGGGCAAGCTGTTCAGTCATGCTGGGTCTCTCCCAGGCATATTGAAAGTATACATGTTATTATTTCTTTTGACTTTTTCTCTTACTAACCTCTGATGTTTGATTATTTGCCAACATAAAAGAATCCAGACAGATAGGGGGTAATTCCCATTACTCCCTGACAGAAGGAAAGCAGAGTATAACGGTAGGATGGAGATTTTCTTATATGGACATCAGTGTATTGATCTATGAAAGTTATGTTTAACAAGTAGATTTTAGTAGAATGGGGGGGGGGCTAGAAGTTCTGGTTCCTACCATTTGCTGATTTCTGTGGTATAAACATTTTCATCATGACTAATTGCTACCATCTAGACACAATAGATATAATTAACCTCACAGCCATAGATAATAGTTAAATAATCAGCAAGTGATGAGTTTTGACTACTTATCTTTGCTTATACTATAAAAGATTTAACTGTAAATCTATCTAATTTAACTTTGAATGTGTTTCTTTAATGACCAGCACACAAAATTCCTAAAAATTTAGCTATAACTCTTGAGTTTTCCTAGCACACCAATGACTATAAGTGAAAGAACATCATACTATCTTTAGGGAAAGTTAAAAAGAGAAATAAATATTGATTTGTACTTAAATAGTCCTGATTAATGTATCAATGGTTTTTGTCCATCATTTTGGAAATGGCTTCATCTTAGATCGTATCTGCCTCAGATTCATAATGTACATTTTAAAAAATCACATAGCAAATAATCCTTTCATGTCTAGTGTTATCAAATTTTTTCAATGTAAAATCCTTTTCCCACCACAGAATACTAGGTAACTTATAAAAAAATAGAGGAACGCTACTCTCTATATGGAGACCATATCTTGTCCTTCAACAACTGTTATTCAGTTGGGCATGGTGGCTCATGCCTGTAAGCTTCAGGCTATGAAGCAGCAGGGACTAGGGTTCACGGTTCAAGTCCCGCCTGGGGCTCGTAGCGAGACCTAGTTCCAAAAAATTAGCTGGGCATGGTGGCGCGCTCCTGTAATCCCAGCTACCTGGGAAGCTGAGGCTGGGGATTGCTTGAGTCTGTGGTACCCCGGGCAATGACAGCTTGCAGTTCCAAGGGCAAAAATAGTGAGACCTAGTCTCAAAAAAAAAAATACAAAAAAAACCCAACTGTTATTCATATCTTTAATCAGACACTTTATAGATGTTGATGAAATTTATAATTATGCTAAACTGGTGATTCTTAAGCCAAACATATCAGAGTTTCTTGGAAGCTTCATTTGTTTACTTATAAAAAGTATGCGTATATGCATATATATCTCAAATGTATAACATGAGGTTCTGGTAGTTAAAGACATAGTAAAAGTGTTAGCAGGCATATTGCACAGACCACAGTCTTCAGCAAAGCGGCAAAAAAGAGGTCCTAATCAGGGTACTGGCTCAGATTCATTGTCCTGTCACAACAACAGACATAGCAGAAGTGTTACTGGGCATACAGAGGGCCACCCCTGGAACCCCCAAGCCTGCCTGCTCTAAATGGGTTCTGTCATCTGCTGCATAAAGTCAAAACATCTTCTTAATATATAAGACCTTCAATAGAAAAGAACTTTAATAGAATTAGTGTGTAATAGAGAGAAGAAAAGATCATTGTTTCCAATTGAACAAAGTTACCTATACTGTGGGTAAATGCCCAGTAAAACAAGGTTGGCCCAAATCAGGGCTGCAGAAGTATGAAAGTTTGCCACAAGTTTAAGGTACCCTCTGGCAGGGAATCACAGGAAAGGAGCAGGAGGTCAGGTAAATCTGGGATAAAGTAGCAAAATTAAACTACAAGTTAAAGTAAAGACTGTCATTTTCAGGCTCCCTACAGCTCTCTCACCCATGTCTCCTTCAGGTGTCTCCTTCCATGTCCCCAAATCTCTGGAAAGAAGCATGGTTTCTTCACAGGTTTTTCCCCACTCCAAGTGCCTCCTCAAGTCTTCTCTTAAGTGTTCTCTCTCCCTAGGCCTTTCTAGCTTTCCCTTGCAGGTCAGCTCCATCCTTTCACAGATGGGCAGGGAATTGGGAACCTCTCCCTTTTAGATTACTTTACAAAGGATTACTTCAGTGATACTAATTAATACATCTACCTCCTCACCTAGTTATGTTTTATATGTATATGATGGAAGCACCTAAAATCTATTTTCAGCAAATTTCCAACGTATAATATAGTATTACTAACTATAGTTAGAATTATAGAAACATTTGAAAAAGTTGATTATTGTGGGGAACAGTAGATTTGAGAGACAAAATTATATTCCAATATCTAAACAACCTTTGTATTCATGTCGAAGAGATCCTAGATGAAGCAAGTCTGCAAAATAAAATTGCAATGAAGCACATTTCTGTATAATATAGGTAGAATTACTTATAGATTATAGCTGTCTCAAGATCTTAGATATTGGTTACTTAGAGGTTTCTAAGCAAAGTTTAAAAGAACAGGTTGAATAGCAGTATCCATTGTGAGAATTGGGCTAGTTAGTGTCTAAATTAACTTCCAACCTTGACTCTACACATTTCTGTTATTTAGGCATAAGGCACATACTGGCATGATAGTTAAATTTAAATGCTATCTAAAAAAAAAATCTATAACATGGGAAGTACACTCATACTTCAAACAAATAGGCTATTTGAATAATAGTTTTCTGTATCACAGGGAATTTATGATCATAAATAGACACAACACTAAAAGCATTTCAGAAATATTTAATTTTCTTTTTTTCCTACCCTCCTGCTGCCAGCCTGGCCCTTACCCTTAATGTTTAATTTTATAAAGTTTGCATTTCATACTGAAGGGATATTCAGGTTATATATTTACAGACTATACCTTCCACAAAACAAGTTCTTTGGTTGTATTTACTTATCTTTCCTGCATCTTTGAATGTGCATATAGCTAAAAGATCAAAATTAATGTTTTTAAGTTATATATGTAATGTATATATAATTATATATGTATAATAATTATATATATATTACATCTTTGTATTCCCAGGGGTTTTCCCACCATCGTATCACCCATGGACTGTCATTCTGATCCTCTCTGTTCCTCCCCTCCCTGACCTCTCCCACCAACCCCCTATCCCCAGCTGTATATCTTAGTTTGGTTGTTAGCTTGTTTTGACTTTTTCTCTTGGTCTTTCATTTGTTTGTCCTACATCCCATATATAAGTGAAACCATCTGGTTTCTGTCCTTTTCTTTCTGATTTGTTTCTGCTAATATAATTGCTTCTAGGTCCATCCATGTTATCTCAAATGTTTTAAATTTGTCATTTTTGATTGATGAATAATATTCCATTCAATTCCATTATTCATCATATTCCATTTCAATATACCAAATCTTTTTCATCCATTTGTCTGTTTTGGGGCATTTGGGCTGTTTCCATGTCCTCGCAAAGTGTTTTTTGTTTTATGATAAAAACATGGATCACATTTGTGTATACATGGACTAAATCACCTATAGTTATAAAGAACTACAATGTTTAAAATGTGAAAAATCTGTATCATAGGTACTATTATCATGTTCTAATATCAGTCATTGAGTTCACTTTTAAGGTTTAGTTTATTCTTTCCCATTAATACCTGTTAATTATAGATATTGGGAGAAACACAAATGAAAAAGGATAAAAAACGACCCATTGTGCTTTTGTCCGGGGACATTCCTGTGAACACCTGGGTGCGTTTCCTTCCTGTCTTTTTCCGGCTCTATGTATTTTGTGTTTGTTGTGCATATTTGTGATCATATTGTATCTGGATTTTGTATTCTTTCCTAAGGCAATTTCCTCTGTTTTTCACAAAAGTTGAACAATAAATAAAATCATCCTGATGAATTCAATGTCTTTTTTTTTTTTTTTTTTAATAACACCCACTACTAGAGGATATCTTGGTGATAGGGTAGTGAGTTCTATACTGTGAACTGTGTTGTCCTTATCATTTAGATTTTACAGAATTTTGAGAAACTGTCTTCCAGGTCAAATTTGCAGATATTAAAAAAGTCTACAAAAAGCTAGTATCTGCTTACAGTTTTCACTGTCAAGCCCTGAAACTGCTCCTTGTCGGAAAGATTGACTTTGGTTAGTTTCCCAAAATTTTCACCCATAACATTTTCTAATCAGGAACCTATTATTTTACTCTTGAACTCATGTGGTTCTTAGACACTCCTAGTTCTAACTGTCCAGAGGAAGGAAGCATCCAAGTAGTACCACTTCCCTCTTAGTGTGGAGGAGCACTTGTGTTCATCTGAACTTCAAGAGAAAGAACAGCCCTCAAGTGATTTCCCCCTAACGTAGAATATATTTTTAAAAACTGCTTACAGAAAGATATGGTGAGTCCTGTTTGTTCCGCTCTGCTGGTCAGATTGTGAGTGATTTAAGCCTCTTAGCTTAGACTAAAAGCAGAAAACCTCCAGTATTTAGAGATGCCAGGAACTCATCAGGAAAACCTAGAGTGAGTTTTCCTTTTGATGCCTAAAGTGAGCTTGGTGCTGTAAGAAACTATTACTTTAAGTATCTTATAGATATATGGTCAGGTTTGAAGCTCTGGTTAGGGGATCACATGAACAAAATGGTTGCGTGATAACATGTACATTAGGAAATAGTGTCCTATGGGCTCCTCTGGATAATATAGATTCAGGGCAAAAGGTCCATTAGAAGTAATTGGAACATGTGTATATATAAGCAACCTATATTCTCAGTCAACTGCTATCTGATAACTATACCTCAGCATGTGCAAGTAATTGGTAGCCTTTTTTCAGGGTTAAGAAGCTGAGTAAAAATATTGTAATATGGCAAGGCTTTAGGAGCCAATATTTTAGTGGGTTTTTTTCTTCCCCTCAAACCAGAGAGATATATTTATCCATTAATCCAATAAATGATGTGACTAGTGATAGGAAGATGAATACTTCTTACCCTCAGAGAACTCAGCCTAGTAATAATAGATATATTTAGGTAATTTTAATTTAATTTAACCTAGTAAAAAGATGATTTAATGAAACTATTTATGCATATGATTTTATGGCACTTTTTTGGAAGAACACCCAACCCAGCTAAAAGTAGGTAGGAAAATAGGGGGGGAAATCCGGAGAACTTTCCCAGAGGCAATTACATCTGAATTGGTTTTTAAAGAATCAAAGAGTTTTATTTGCTAAGGTAAAAAAGAAGGGTGGTCGTGTGAAAATATTGGGGTGGAGGCAGAGTGAATGGATAAAGGATAAGACACATGCCCGTTAAGGTAAGGTGGAGACACGGCATCAAGACTTGTTTCCTGAGAGGGCTTGTTTGAAAGAATGATGGGACATCTGTATGAATGTCAAGTGGGCAGGTAGAGACATGTGTGTCTGTGTTCCAGAGTTACAGGTGACAGAACCAGAGATAAGATTTAATCATCACTGACGTATACATGGTCTTTACATCGATAAACTTCTGTAGACACTAAATGAGGTTTTCCAGAGAGTGTGCAGTTAGAGAAGGGCAAGCAAGCTAAAGAGACTACTCTAACAATTAAAGGGTTTGGGAGGAGGAAGCTCAAGTAGCTCAAGTAAAGGTAACTTCCAGTTATCTAAAGGGTAGCTAGAAAGATTGGGGGAGTAATGTGTCAAGAAAAAAAAAAAAAGATGGAACTCCCCTTCTATCCAGCAATCCCACTTCTAAAAATCTACCCAAAAGTTATAAAAACGCTAATTCAAACAGATACCTGTACCTGTATTTTTTTTTTTTTTTTGAGTCTAGGTCTTGCTATTTTTGCCCATGGAACCGCAGTCTCACGTTGCCCAGGGTACAAGAGACTCAAGCAATCCCCAAGCCTCAGCTTCCCAGTAGCTGGGATTACAGGCGTGCACCACCACACCCAGCTATTTTGGGGGGACTAGGTATCACTACGTGCCCCCCAGAGGAACTCAACCGTGATCCCTGTCCCAGGTTGCGGCTTCCTAGGCTGCTGCCTATAGGCATGCGCCACCATGCCCAGCCTACCTGGATGTTTATTGTGGCACTATTTACGCTAGAATATGGAAAAAACCCAAATGCCCCAAAACAAAAAATGGTACAGAAAGCTGTGGCATACGTACACAAAGGAATATTATTCATCAATCAAAAAAGACAAACTTATGTCATTTGTGGCAACATGGATGGAGCTAGAAGAAATCATGCTTCTGGCAGAAAGAAGCCAGAAAGAAAAAGAGAAATACTGGATGGTCTCACTTATATGAGGGATAAAGGCAGAACAAACAGACAAGAAAAATTTAAAACTAACTTTCAGCAGAATTGAAGCACAGAGCATGATTGGGGGGAAATTGAGGATGGAAGGGGCACAAAATACTAAGACAACAGTTCACGGTGATAGGTAGTGGGAGAAACTTGGGGTGAACAATGACATATTTAAAAAAATTATACCCACAAAATATTGCATTTTATCCATTATGTATTTATGCAAAATTATGTTTGTGGTTATATGTAGTGAGAATAAAGTAAAAATTCAAAAAAATTCAAAAAATTTTAATAGAAATTGTTTCTGTAAAATAGTAGCAACAGAAGCCCTAGTAGAGGTGATAGAAGACAATATGAGAGCAGGAAGGGGAAATGGAACAGAATAACTTAACTTTGGCCTAGAGGATGTTCTGGACTCTCTTCTCAAGAGCCATTCAGGAAAAAAAAGAGGAAGAGGAACCCTGTAGTTTTTGTGTGGTCCAAAAGTGCCAGATCACTTCTACTTGAAAACCCAGAGGCCTAGTTCCTTGCCTATTAGGCCCGTCTCACCTCATCCCAGAGGCAGGCAATGCCTTCAAGTCTATGATGTTCCTAGAATAGTGCCCAGCACATAAGCAGGGCTACCTTGATGTTTGTTGTAACCCTGTTTTAAGGCAAGCTTTGTCTTCTAACAACAAATCATTTATGTAGACCAAATCATTTTTTCAGGTTGAGTGAAGATCCAAATCTTACTGGCAAAACTGAATGGCAAAAACTGAAGAAAGAAAAATGACTAACATATAGTAGTTTACTATTCTCTCTTAGTTCCTGGATAAGATGGAGAGCTCTCTGAACAATCTAGGACTGAGCTATCAAACAAGGGCAGAGAATGAAAAGGAAAACAATTCATAAAGGGCATAAAGGGATTTTCAGAGGAATAATTTTATGAAATCAACCAGAATAGAAGTAAATATAGCACCCAGAACTTTCAGGTTTTGTACTTGTTTGTACAGGTAGGTGAAAGATGACAGCTATAGGATGAATTTTTAGCTTTGTTTATTGGTAAAATGAGAAATATTAATGTAGAGATGGAGGAATAACAGCGTATTGGTGCAGCTGTTCTGCATGGAGACGCTCTAACTTGCTTTACAATGAACTGTTCTGAAGATCGAAAATAAAATAAAATGTGGAGATGATGGAAAGGAAGATTAAATACTGTGAACTTCTTCAAACTCTTTATCACTCCTTTAAGCAGAGGGGTCAAATTCTGGATGTTTTCTCTGGTGTTTTTCATTTGGGAAATGTTGGTATCTTTCTCATAGGGGTATCACGGAGATTGAGATGTGTAAAGTGTACATATCTAGTGACGACATCTCTGCAATTTTAAGGAGGGCACATCCCCTCATGGAATTTCTGATTTTTTTGATACCTCTTAACTCTACTGAAGATGCCGTCAAATACAAATCTAATAATAACCGCAGCAATATTTGCCATGTACTCAAATTAAATCATTTAATCTTCCAAACAATCCTATAAAGTAGAATTGTTACACTCATCTCAAGCGTGGAGCGAGCATCTGGCGGCCTGGCTTCACAGTCCAGCTCTGAACTGCTCTTTCTAACCATAGTCTGCTCTTAGCAAAAGCAGCTTTCTGTTTAGAAACCACTCTCAATCGCTTTCAGTCGCCAAAGTCTGTCACTCAGTTCCCGGGGCCCACGCGAAGGTAATTTTATTCACCCAGCTGGAAAGAGCCCAGCTATGTCCTTCTCGGATTCGCGAACTTTCACCTTGGCCTAGCAGCGAGTATGCACCACGCTCTCCGTTTTATTGGCCTCGGGAGTAACCCACAGTGTCACTATTTTAAGTAGCAATACAGATATTCTCTAATAAGACACACGACCTCACGAATCCTCTGCGAGCTGGCGCGTCAACTGAACAACTAACCCCAGTGTCCGGTCACTGCCCGCAAGGCCTGGGACACTGGGATGTGCAGAAGGATCGTGAACTGGGTCCAGGACTGGGTAGCGCCGTAAGAAACCACACCAAGTAGCTCGCGTGCCAGGGCGCGGCGCAGGCCTAGGCGGCCCGGCCGCAGAGGGCGGGGCGGAGGAGGAAGAGGCGTGGCCAAGAGCCCTCCCGGTCTCTCCCCGCCCCTTCCCCTATGCGCTCCGACTCGGCCCTCGCCCCGCCCCCCGGCCCAGCCGGGGCTCCGCCCCCAGGTGACGTCACTGGCTAGGCCAGCCGGCGCCATTTTGAAAGTGTAGTCGCCTGCCCCTGCCGCCGCCGCCGCCGCCGCTGCTGGAGAAAGAGCAAGAGCGGGGAAGCCCCAGAGTGAAATCCACCATCCTGCTGGCTGATCTGCTCGCCCCTCCTTCCTTATCCCCCGACCCCCGCCCCCTCCCCCCGCAGGTGCCATCCGCCGCCATCCGCCCTCTTTACCCCCCCATCCCCAGGTGAGGGGGGTGAGCACAGGAAGCAGAGACCCCGAGGAACCCAGCAGGGTCACCATTTGCAGCGCAACATGGCAGGTAAAGGAGAAATCACCCTCGTCCACTGACAAGGCACCGCTTCCTTCTTCCTCCCTCCATCACCCCCTAGCGACCGCCTGTTCCTCTCGTAGAGCCACAGGGTGCCCCTCAGATTTCAGGGAATTGGTCAAGTGGGGTGGGGTGGGGGTGGGGAGCGTTCTAGTGAGGCGAGTGGTCGCGGCGACGACGAAATGGCTTTTAAAATGAGGGCTGGAACCTTGGCACGGGTGGGGGTGGGGTATGTGCCGGCGAGCTATGGGGTAAGGCGTGGGTGGGGCGGGGTGGGGGCGAGTGCAGATTTGTCCCTACTGCCTTGGAGCCCAGTTTAACCTCCGCACCCCCCCACCTCGGGCTTTTTTGCCAGTCTTCCTTCACGTAATTTCTATTTTCCTCCCTGCTGCATGCCGCTTTGGGTGTTTATACGTATATATTTTGCACCAAGAAGAAAGAGTGCTTTACAAGTTAAAATACAATGGGGACATATGTGTACGTAGAATTTCAAGTCAATAAGCCTGATATTTTTTTTGTCTTGAACCATCTTCTTTTCGTTTCTTACCTTTTACGTCCAAAGAGTGCAAGGCCTATAATATAGCAAGTTGCATGAAAAATGTAATTTAAACTTTCCTTTTTGCATGTTAGCTTTTGTGCAGATGTCTTTTTCCCAAAAGGGTTTCAAAGAGTTAGTTAAAATAGTTGTGGAGTTCAGAGATATAAATAGCCAAAGGGAGAGAGATTTAGGTAAGAGCCCGGTTGGGGTGTGTGTGAGGGGGGAAGGATGCTTAGAGAAAACCAAGTTGGAATATTGAGCAAGGAATGAGGCGAAAAAGAGAAAGGTAATTGCTTTGAGAATTATTTTGTACCTTTTGGTGTTGCTGAATATCTTCCTTCATATATACACCCAGCTCTGTATCTAGATTTTCTTTCTCCATAGAGCCCAGTACATTTCCTTCTTCGTGCTTGGAAGAGAAACAGAAACATTGAGAGACTAAATCAGTCTTATGTGTTTTAAAAGTATTTTGAGAAATAAACCATTAAAAAGTTAATGTGTTAGATTGACTTATGGTTTGCTGTAAATAAGTTGTTGTTTGCCCTTGCTGAATAAAATTGAAATTGTTAGCACCAAGATATGACTTAATAGCAAAATTCGTTGGGAGGCTCTTTAGATTCTGATGTGAAGGAAGGGAGGTAAAAGGAGCTTCCTTTGATAGTCTCTTCACCCAGCTTTCATTTTAGTTTCTTTTCCTCTCTGGAGTCAGTGATTTACTGGTAATGAAATGCAAAGAAATGGTTGGTGAGTGTTGTGTTTGCTGTATGTGCGCTTTGGTGATAGGATTCATATGAATCATTACTCCGCACCCAGGCAGGCAATAATGTTCCTGAAGTTTTTTCTTCGTTCTGTGTTCTATGGTAGTTTAATCTCATTAACGCTTATGCAGGCTTTTGGTACACTTTAGGAAAACTCTCTAACTTTTAGTATTTCCCTTTATTCTGGTAGGTCTTGCTTGAATGTAAAGCTTTGCTGTGTTTGAGGGGAAGGGAAAATGGAAGGAAAGCTTTGAACACATGTACAACATTTAATGATAGTACATGCCTTTAAATATTTCATACCTGAACCTTTTCCCCCTCTTTTTCAAAAAGTGCAATACCAGCAATGGGGGATGTCTAATCTTTTTCCAAATTGCTCTGGGGTGGTAGTTCTATGTGTGGGCAGTAGTACTAAACTATTAGTATCATACCAACCATGGATACCATCTCTGTGTTTACGAGAGTAAACATGAATAGAACTTGGTTTTAATTGGTATGTTTTCTTTTTTCAGGAGCTGGAGGAGGGAATGATATTCAGTGGTGTTTTTCTCAGGTGAAAGGAGCAGTAGATGATGATGTAGCAGAAGGTAAGAAAGTGTTTAATAATGCAAAATTTAAATATAGAATCTTTCAAAATCTTGATACATTAAGGGTTTTCTTGTAGCTGAAGAAGTTCAAGCTTAAGAATGTTTTGTTTCTTGTCCAAGGAATGGAAGAATAATTTTAAGTTATCTTTATGGAAAATGGTCTCATCTCTTTTTTTCCTTTGCCTTGTTTTAATATTTCCCACCTTAATTAAATGAAAGGATCACTGGATGATGAGATATATATGCACATATGTAAATACAGATGTATAAAATTGTAACAAAAAAAATCTTGGTTCCAGATGCTGAAGCTTACTTTGCTAATACATTTCATGTGCCAGTCAATAGTGTTGCATTTTCATGATTGTACATTGTTTTTAGATAATTAAATTAGAATAGGTACAATCATCATTTAGCTCAGAAATATTCTTGACAGCATCTTTTATTTTTTAGGAAAGATTCAGCTTTCTTTGACTTGCCTACTTGAGAGTATAATGTTGATTGCCATGCTCTGAAGAAATGCAAATGATGCATTTTATTGTCTTATAAGGGTTAACTTAAGTGGGAAAGGAAATAACAATGTTCTGATTATATAGCTTCTCTTTTGGGGAATTTAGTGTACAGTTAGAAGCTGGATTTTAGCAACTGATGTACTTGTCTTAGTTTTTACTCAAAATTTACTCTTGCATTCAGAAGTTTCAAAAATTTATTAATGTGTTTAAAGTTTTGAAACTTCAGGGTTGTATACTCATTTGAGATGATCTTAGGTGGTGGACATGCATTATTTCCTAGAAGTAGTTGTATTGTATCATTGTTTAGAATTGAAGTATGAATATTAATAGAATTCTGTACCTTAAATTACAGTAGGAATTTTCCAGCAAAACTCAAATTAAAATACATGCTTTGAATTTAATCTTTCTTGATTGTATTGTCTTCATTTTAAGATCCTTTTTCTAACCTGTCTATAGTACTGTTTGTCTTGAGGGTTTTTCCAGGGGATGGTAGAATAATGTCTTTGTGTTGAAACAGTTGAATAATTCTATTTATTTGTGTCATTGTCATTCTTAGTGAAATATCTGATCAGAATTTGGTGGCTCCTAAGGGTAACTTACTGGTGTTCATAATAACTGTGGTGCTTAACATACATTCTCATATTTATTTTCTATATTGAATCCTTTTTTCAGACCACTTAAGCTTAAGTTTAAGTTAAGAGCTTTACTGATGTTAAGGCAAGTAGGACAAATCAAGGTTTTCCAGTGAAACCCATGGTGTTTGGAAAAATACTTGTTTAGAAAAATAAATCCTAAGTTCCAGGGAGGAGTCATGTGTTACTCATTTTGTAACTCTTTTACCTGTTGAGTAGTAGACACTCAAATATTGGCTCATTAGTTCTGTGCTGTTGTGTAATACCAAGTTAGGAAAGCTGTATAGTTGTAAAACACTCCTTGGTTAAATTCTACTTAATTTCCTTTATCAAACATCTGTTGGGAATATCCTAAATGCTAAGTGCTAGTTTAAAAGGTGTCTAAAATATAAACCCTGCTCTGGAGGAGCTCATAGTTTACTTGTTAAACAGTAGGAAGACAGTCACATGGACTTTATTTATATTGAAGAAATTGATGATTCCAAAGGTGCCTAACTGAAGAAAGTGGTAGTTGTGGTGTGATGACCAGTTGCGGTACAAAAGATCTTCTGCTAATACTAGTAGTAGCAATTTGCTACTGATTCGTTAAATAATTTTCTTTTGAGGTTTTTAAATATTAACATGCAAAAGGTTTCTTAGCATCTTGCAGAGACTTGATGTGTGTGTGTATAAAAACATGTCTTGTTCTGGCATCTAGTTTATACAAATCTATTATGCATAAAAATCAGTCAGTTTCAAAAAACCATGCTATAGTTTTTTGGGGTTTTTTGGGCATAGTTTAGTTATGTCATAATCTTATGTTTACTGGGGAAGATTTGCTTTTCTGAAATAAGATTATTAGTATATTTTCCCCTTTGACTTAGACTATAATCTCTAAACTGTTTATATCTAACTCAACTTACAGCTTAGTTTGTCTATTTTCTCTTAATGATACAACTCAATTTCTTTACCATCAAAGGCTGTAAACTGTCTCTCCTACATGCAGTCAGCTGTCATGGCATACCATTTTTACTTTTATAGTTCTTTACTCTTAGTTTCTTATTTTAATCTTATTTTCACTGTAGCTTAGGTTCTCAATAGATCATCAGGATTGCAGTAACTTCCTAAGTGATGTCTGCTTCTTAGTCTGTGTTTTACTTCTAAGTTAATTTTGAATGCAGCATCAGTTTCATCTTCCTGAGAAATCTTCAGTGGATCATTGTATTCAATGGATTGTGAATTATGTTTAAATATTTCAACATGGAACATGAGGCTCCATCAGTATGACCTATGCTTCTCCCAGTATTTGCTTATATGGTTCAAGATCTAGCTGAATGGATGCTGTTCATTAGACAAGTTCCAGTACACTCTTACTTCTGGTCATTGTTTTTCTATTTGTGTTTTTTTTTCTTTTCCTTTTTCCATTTTGGAATGCCTTACACATGTGCCACAATATTTTCCTAATCAGAATCCTTCAAGTCTCGTATGTAACCCTTTTACTGATCTGTCTTTTGGAGGAAATACTTTTAAAATCTTCATTGCAGTTGTGTGTCATACTTAGTACTTCAGACCTGTACTGTTAGAATGTAAGCTTGGTGCAGGACTTTGTGCTCTGTGCACCCTAAATAAACTGTTATGCTTTGAACAATGCCTGACTTAACAGTAGCTGTTCAGTATTTGTTGAATGAAGTAATATGTTACTGTTATTATTAGACTATGAAGGGGAAAAAAAAATAAGTGGAAAGATAGCATGAATGAGATGTATTGCAGACTTTATAAGTGATTGATGATCATACACAGACAGCTATGTAAAAGTGGGGAGACCTTAGATTTTTATCCTAATGGCAAACTCTAGTCTATTTGTCACTTTGGGATAGTACTTGTTGGGGTTCCTGTACTGTAGCAGTAAGGTTAATAACTGAACTGGTGATATCTGTTACTAATGCTATAAAATTATTGGTTCACAAAGATATGTTAGGAACAGCCCAACATTATTACTACTGGTGAGGTAAATTGTTTTAAGATGTAGGCTCTTCAGGGATCTTATTTAAACAATAAGTCTTACCTGGATTTAGTTACTTAAGGCTCAGAATTTTTTGTTAAGTGTATTACAAAATTCAAGAACTTTGATGTTTAATGAAATCCTGTGATTGTCTTCTGGCCCATGAAAGGCCCTTCCAGAACATTTACAGCCTGTATAGGAATAGTTATTCTATGTACAGGTCTCTTTAGGCCCTCTAAATAGTTTCTTTTTGTACATAGGTACCTGTCTGGGAGAAGGTTGAGGTTCTAAAATCTCTAACATTGGGATGTTCTCATTTGTAGTTTTTATTTTAATCTTCTTGGTAGCAGTAGTAACATTTTATCATTCTGTACTTTTAACTTTTCCTTTATTGGCAGCTTTTTCTCATGAGAAAATAGGTGAGAACACACTGGTGCTAGGCTGCATGGCTTGAATCCTGCTCAGTCACTTACTAACTGGATGAATTTGAGCAAGTTAAGTTATCTCTTTGTTCCTGTTTTCCCCTTCCATAAAACTTAAATATATATATATATATTTATATATATATATATATTTTTTTTTTTTTTTTGAGACTAGGTCTCGCTATTTTTGCCCGCAGAACCGCAGGCTCATGTTGCCCGGGGTACCACAGACTCAAGCAGTTCCCAGCCTCAGCTTCCCAGGTAGCTGGGATTACAGGCGCGCGCCACCACGCCCAGCTGTTTTTTTGGAACTAGGTCTCGCTACGGGCTCCTGGCGGGACTCGAACCGCGATCCCTAGCCCCGGCTGCTTCATAGGCTGAAGCTTACAGGCACGAGCCACCGTCCCTGGCCTGACTTTATAATATTTTGATGTTTAAATGAGTTAATATACACAAGACAGAGAACCTGGCATAAAGATGTAGCTCTGATACATGGGAGGAAAAGATATAGCAACTAAGGGATAGTTGTAGAATATGGCAAGAAGAAGATTGTCTTTAAAGGCTTCTAAATTTTTATTTTTATTTAATTTTTTTTTCTTTTGAGGCTAGGTCTCGCATGTTGCCTGGGAACCACAGACTCGTTGCCCAGGGCACCCTGGACTCAAGCGATCCCCAGCCTCAGCCTCCTAGATAGCTGGGATAACAGGCATGCACCACCACACCCAGCTATTTTTGAGACTAGGTCTCACTGTGTTGCCCCTGGCAAGTCTTGAACCCACGGACTCAGGCAATTCCCAGTCTCGGCCTCTCGTCCTAGGCTGGGATTAAAGCCTTGTGCCACCACGGCTGGCTCGCTTCTAAATTTTTAACCAGTGAAGAAAATTGTGTGTATATTTTTCATTTTCTTTGATTTCTCTAATATAAAGTGCGCGAGAAAAAAAGAAAAACCCGCTAAAATTAAACCACAGATTTAGAGACACACAAAGCTGATGAAATTCTGCAGTAGCTATGAAGTGGGAGAATGGTCACTTTTAGTCTGAATTCCCTGGTGCTTAATTATATATTTTTGTGAATAAAATAATACATTTATATCTTGTTAATTTTGCACATAGCCAGTTGAGTCCTTCCCTCATAAATGAAGATTAGATTAAGCTGTTCACAATACTACCTCCATTATTCTCCCCATCATGCCCCAGTGTTTTTAGAATCAGGATTTATATGTTATAACATTGTGGATGTTTACTACTGAATCACTACTACTCTATAATGCTGCTCATTTCTTGTACACCCTTTCCCCCCTGAATTTGTCTAGTTCTTTATGAAAGAGCTTTTTTTTTGGAGCTATCAAACATTACAGAAGATAGGTAACAGCAGTGTAATAGTCATCAGCCTGTGGTAGTGCTCTTTCATTTATGCTTGCATCATTTGACTCCTTCCCAGCCTATTGTTATTTGACAATAGAAATGCTGATTTGTTTTTTAAAATACAGATCAACAAACTAGCCAAGTTCATTTTAAAGTGAAAGAGTATCAGGGTTTTTGTGGCGTTTTTTTTTTTTGTGGTAGCAATTTAAAAAATAAAATTTGATTTTGATCTTACTTGTGGAAATGATTAAAATGCAAATAACAAGGATAATCTGAAATGTGTAATTTTTAGCAAAACAAAGTCATAGGCCATTAAGATAGGTATGTTAGTGTACATTTTCATTAATAATTTTGATAATTAATATCATTAAATAATTTTGTGTTCATTGTTTTGTTGTAGGTGTAATTTCTTTCCCTCATCTGTATTTGACAGTTTCAAACTTTTTTCATGGGAAACTACCTTTGCATGTGATTTTTACTGCAGAAAGCCTGATTTTCTGAAACTTGGATCCAAGTGTTTTTAAGCTTTGCTTCCTATTTATTTTTGGTAGCATTTAGACTATGGACTGACTTTTAGGGGAAAATATTCAGTGACAGAGTACAATCATTTAAAGTGTATAAATATACCCTTCAAAAAGCCTGAATTAAGCTGTATCCTTGTTTACTTTTAAGTGCTACTTTTTATTTACTGTTTTATTGAAAGAAAAATTGTAAGAAAAAATGACCTTGAAAGAGAGTACAAAGTGACATTTTGTCTCAGACTATTGAAAAAAACCAAAAATTAAGTATAAATGAGATCCTTGAAAATTATTGACTAAGCAGAATCAAGAGAGGTTATTTAATATGTTCAAACCGACACCTAACACTGGTAACACATGTATGATTGTCCCATCAGTCTGCATATGCCTGATACATAGGTGAGCTTCAATAATTTCATTTATTATAAATCAGTCCTGCCTGGTCGAGAAAAGTACAAATAATAGAACCATACAGTGACAGAATGTACAAAATACACCCCCATTGTGAACATGTTAAAGGAATTTATTTTATTAAATAAATAAAAAGATTCCCATGTATTTGTATATCTATTTTCATAGTTTAATAGAGTTCTAGGAAGAAAGTTTCCTTAGTTATTTTAAATTTCTTATGTTGTTAAGTAGGGAAATTGAAAGGTTGATGTATTAACGAGTACCTTCAACTATAAAATTTCTTTTCCCTTCTTTTGATTGATGTTGGAAATTATAATTGGATGAGTAAGACTCTTACAAGTTGCTTCTATAGTAGAAGGAAAGAAAAGACCTAGTTTTGTGTGTGTATAAGTAAGTTTTCTTATAAATAATTGAATTTGGATGTTACTATTCTGCAGTCAGGTATAAGGAAGACATGGTACAGTCATCTGATCATAGTGGCTAGCTTAACTGTGTGCATGGTACTGTTTTAGGTGCTTCACATATAGTAACTCATTAATCAACAAAAACTACAATAAGTGGGCACTTTTTCTGTATTACAGATGAATAAATTTGTCTAGAAAGGTTCATTAATAAACACTAACCGTGAGCAGCTAGTAGAGCGGGGATTCTTACCACATATTTTTAATTCCTTAGAAATTAAAATATCTGGTCAGGCAGGGTGGTGCGTGCCTTTAATTCCCACCTAGGAAGGGAGGCCAAGGCTAGTAATTGCTTGAGTCCGCAGGTTGGAGACCTGCCTGGGGCAACATAGCAAGACCTAGTCTCAAAAAATAGCTGGGTGTGGTGGTGCATGCCTGTAATCCCAGCTACCTGGGAGGCTGAGGCTGTGGATCGCTTGAGTCCATGGTACCCCGGGCAACATAGGGAGACCTAGAGATTAAAAAAAAAATCTCTTAATTTCTCTAATTTTATTCATTTAAAAACTTGAACTCCTTATTCTGGTTCAGGTGAAGATGTTTGAAGTTGTTGGAATGTGACCTTAATAGTTTTTTTGTAGTGTCTAGAAGATTAATGTTTTGGAATACTAATTTTGAAATATTAAATCCAATTTGGAGATATACTAAGTCTTACGTTAGGACATGCTATAAAATTTCCTGTAGGGACTTTGTGAACCTTCTGAAGTTTTTGTGTGTGTTTTAATAAAATTATATTGTTTGTGCTTGTACATATGAATTTTTCTGGTCAGCAAGTATCTGTATCCATTGTCAGAACCTCTGTCATTTAGTTCAATGGTTTTTACTGTGATCCAGCAGTGCCTCAACTGTTAAAAAAATTTTTTTATTTTCTCATAACTTAGATCATATTTGTTTAATTATTGATCTTTTTATTTTCTCACAACTTAGATCCTATTTGTGTAATTATTGATCCCCTTGTGTATACCCCCGCCCCCCAGTTTCCCCCTTGGTTACTCCGACGCCCATCTCTGCAAGTTCTTGGTCAGTGTTTGGCCCATTGGTCTCTTCTTTCTGATAAATGTCCTTTTCCTGGGTGAGGACCTGAGCATTTGGGACTTGTTAGTCCATGCTGCTTAAATTTCTAGTTGTAACTTTGAGAGTGCCTCAACTCGTTCAGAAGGGCCATGAGGGCAAAAAGTTTCAATTATACTAAAATCTTAATTGTTCTTTTTTATTCTGTTGACATTTATACCAGTAGTGTATGAAAGTAGTGTAGGTAAAACTATTGATACCTTAGCGTGAACCACAGCTTTGGCACCAAACAGCATGAACCACAGCTTTGGCACCAAACAGTACCAGGAGTCATGGTAATTTTCATTGCATTGATAAGTAGTTAAAAAGTCAGTTTTAGTAAGCACATCCTTGATAAAGAGTAGAGTATATTATATTAAATCTTGACTCTTGGGTATATATGTCTGTTAAAATATTTTGTGTGACATAACGGGAAGTATACCTAGAGAACTTCTATTATCTACAGAATACAATGGTTCCACTGATGTAGTTATTTGAGTTTCTAGCTGAATTAGCTGTACTTACCTTGGTGAACATTATTTGTTGTATGATAAGATTTGAACTTTCAAACAAAAATTGGAATTAAAAATAAATTGGGGGGACGGACACGGTGGTGCGTACCTTTAATCGCAGCCTACAAAGTGAGGCCAAGACTAGGAATTCTTTGAGTCCACAGGTTCAAACCCACCCAGGGCAACATATCGAGACCTAGTCTCAAAAACAGCTGGGCGTGGTGCCCCGCGCCTGTAATCTCAGTTACTTGGGAAGCCAAGGCTGGGGATCGCTTGAGTCCCTGGTACCCCAGGCAACTTGAGCTTGTGGTTCCCTGGGCAACATAGCGAGACCTAGTCTCAAAAAACATTTTTTTTTTTTTTTTAATTTTTGAGACTAGATCTCACTATTTTGCCCAGGGTTGTCTCGAATCCCTGGACTGAAGTGATCCCCAGCCTCAGCCTCTCAGGTAACTGGGATTACAGGCACACACCACCACGCCCAGCTGAAAATTGGAATTTTGGAAAATGTGTTTCTGCTATCTTAAGTTTGATAACTTCCCAGTACTTAAGATTTTTTAAAACTGCTGTTTTTTTATATTGTGTAATGTGTCAACATTTGGAAGATAAGAGTAACTCATCAGTATTTTACAAATAACTATTGTTTGTGATGTTGAAAATGATGCATAAAGGTATAAGGTGAGCCTTGGATTTAGTTCATTGGTTTTCAGACTCCACAAATCTTTAAGACATTACCACTTGTGAAGTTTCAGTTATATACAGAGTATCCCTTATTGTCCTGGAAAATCTAACAAACTATTCTTCCCATTCCAATTATATTCTTGGTGAGGCTGATTTTTCTTCATATAGTTAACCAGTAGCATATTGTATGCAGTGTGTTCAGTTAAGAGCATTTAGGTATCTTTTAGTCGAGGCATTAAAGAGATTTGAAGCAATGTAAAGCAGTACATTCTTATGAACTTTTTTTTTTTTTTTTTGGAATTAAAGTCACTTAACTTTTTTTTGTTAGTATATAGGACTTTTTTTTTTTTTTGAGACTAGGTCTCACTATTTTTGCCCGTGGAACCGCAGGCTCTTGTTACCCGGGGTACCACAGACTCAAGCAATCCCCAGCCCCAGCTTCCCAGGTAGATTACAGGCATGTGCCACCACACCCAGCTATTTTTTTGGAACTAGGTCTCGCTATGGGCCCCAGGCGGGACTCGAACCAAGATCCCTCGCCCCAGCCACTTCATAGGCTGAAGCTTACAGGCACGAGCCACCGTGCTGGCCTAGTATATAGGCCTTATTGCAGATTTTATTTTATATATATATTTTTTTTCAGACTAGGTCTTGTTATTTTTGCCTGTGGAGCCGCAGGCTCACATTGCCTGGGGTACCACAAACTAAAGCAATCCCCAGCCTCTGCTTCCCAGTAGCTTCCCAGTAGCTGGGATTATAGGCGCACGCCACCACGTTCAGCTGTGTTTTGGGTACTAGGTCTGGCTACTTGTCCCCAGCAGGACTCGAACCGTGATCCCTGGCTCCAGTCCTGGCTTCCTAGGCTGCCACTTACAGCATGTGCCACCATGCCCAGCCATATTGCAGATTTTAAATGAGTACATATTTTAAAATTGATTGATTGAGACTAGGCCTCGCTATTTTTCCCTGGGGACCCACAGGTTCACATTGCCCAGGGTACGACAGACTCAAGCAGTCCCCATCCTCAGCTTCCTAGGTAGCTGGGATTAAGGCACACGCCATCACACCCAGCTATTTTTTTGGAACTAGGTGTCACTAAGTTGCCCCAGCGGGACTTGATTTCGCGATCCCTGGTCCCCACTGAGGCTTCCTAGACTGCCATTTAAGGCACGCGCCACTGTTTCTGACCATATTTTAAACTTTTAAAGATGTTTTCTGTTTTTGCTCTCAGATTTTAATAGAGTGAGAAAATATCTCACTATCCACAAAATCGGAAAAGTATTGGTTTAGGTCTATTAGTAGATTTCATTATACTGTGTCCTTGACGTTGCTTTAACCCTAGACCTAGAGAGGTGAACTCATTGTTGAGCAAATATCTTAGGAGTATCATTACACAAACCTAGATAGTATGAACTACCATGTGGGCTATGTGGTATAACTTACTAGGATTCCTTTTGTTTATCAGTTTTCTAAAACATCGTTAAGTGAGGCAAAACTGTAATCCTTTGAGGGCCTCATGAAACTTAAGTGGTCAGAATAGTGCACTGCTTTTATGTGTTTTGACTTGAAATTGTTTCCGTTTGCTTTCTCTTCTGAATCTCTTCAACTCTTTCATCTGGTGGTCTTGGTGAAGGAAGGAAGCTTTCAGGATTTTTTAAAAAAATTGATTTTTAAATTTACCTCTCCCTTATTAGAGATTAAATATTAACATAGTTGACAAACTACTTTATCCCTAGGGTTTTCCCCACTCTTGTCTACTCAGGTCCAGCTATCTTTAATACTTAGTGTGTAGTATTACTGGACTCTTGGAACCCAGTCTAGCATGTTTCTGGTTGAGTGTCTGGTTATTAGAAATGAGTGGATTCCCTTAATGTTTCTTTTTATAATTAGCCCAACTGTATCGGTTTAACTTGTTCCCCCCCTTTTTTTTTTTCTGGCAAGAAAAGCATAATCATTGGCATGGTTATTCTGTTTCTCAACTCAATACTAAAGTGAGGAAGGAAGAGTGTTTTTCTTTAACTTCTACTTTAAACTACAATATAATTTTAAAATAACTGCTGAATTTCCTCTTTTAAAATGCAGCATCAGTTATTCCTTAGTATTTTCAGTATTTTTGTGGCTGCTTTTTCTATCCTCTAAAAATTTTGTCAGGCCAGGCATGGTGGCTCATGCCTGTAAGTGGCAGCCTAGAAAGCTGTGGCTGGGGCCAGGGATCCTGGTTCGAGTTCCGCCGGGGGCACGTAGTGAGACCTAGTTCCAAAGAAATAGCTGGGCATGGTGGCATGCGTCTGTAATACCAGCTACCTGGGAAACTGAGGCTGGGGATTGCTTGAGACTGTGGTACTCTAAGCAACGTGAACCCGTGGTTCCATGGGCAAAAATAGCAAGACGTAGTCTAAAAAAAAAAAAAAAAGTGTCAGAATTTCTGAAACTTAAAGAACTAACTTTAAGCTAACAATTTTTCACCCATATTTGTTTGTTTATTTGTTGAGACTAGGTCTCGCTATTTTTGCCCATGGAACCACAAGCTCACAGTGCCCAGGGTACCACAGACTCAGGCAGTCCCCAGCCTCAGCTTCCCATGTAGTTGGGATTACAGGTGCACACCATCACGCCCAGCTATATTTTTTTCAAACTAGATCTCACTACGTGCCCCGATGGGCACTCTAACTGTGGGACTCTAACTGTGATCCCTGGCTCCTGCCGCGGCTTCCTAGGCTGCTGCCTACAGGCATGTACCACCATGCTCGGCTCATCCATATTTAAACATAGGATTTATTTAAAAAGAAGCAGGCATTTAAAAAAATAATATAAGTATTCTTAATTAATGTCAAACATAGTTAATGAAAATCTCATCTAGATCTTTGCCTGTGTCAGAATCCTTGGCAAATCATTACTGAATGCTTCTGTATGTCATTATATACACCAAGGGTTACATTCTTTTTTTAATTTAGTTTCTGTTCATTGACCTTCTTTTGGAATCTAAACTGTCGATTGACATTTTCTCTTTTGAAGCCTTTGAATCATCCCTTTATCCAGCTAAAGGAAATTTGTACATCATTGACCCTATTTAAAAAGTTTTGCTTTAATCTAATTTTTTGCTTATGGGTTTATGCTTACTGAAATTTGAAGGTGTTGGTATTTTATGTAATATTTACTCTATTAAGAAGCTCTTGCCGGGTGTGGTGGCACGCACCTGTAATCTCAGCTACCTGAAGCTAGGGATCACTTGAGTCCACAAATTCAAGACTACTCCAGGCAACATAGCAAGACCTACTCTCAAAGAAAAAAGTTAAAAAAGAAAGATGCTATTCTTAGGAATCTAATTGTTATTAGTACTTATTGTTCCTGGTTATATTACAGGATCTTCTCTATTATATATTTGAATTGACAGCTGTCATGTATTTCTGTCATAATGTTTTTTATAAATTAAAAATTGCTGCCTCTTTACCCATGGGAAAAATACTACAGGAATGTATTGGAGTTTGAACCAGTTTTGCTCATTATATACTTCATTCAAAGGGAATAAAAATCTTCAGTACCATGTATGGAGAGAGAAACTAAAGTAGATAAGAGTTTGACCAAAAAACCTTAATGAATTTTCTTTCTTTCTTTTTTTTTTGGGTAGGTCTCGCTATGTTGCCTGGGGTAGTCCCAATCCAAGCGAGCCTCGGCCTCCCAGGTAGCAGGGATTACAGGTGCCTGCCACCACACCCAGCTGCTTTTTCAAGAACCAGGTCTCACTATGTTGCTGGGGTAGTCTCAAAACCACAAACTCAAGCGATTCCTGTCCTCTTGCCTTCCAGTGCTTGGATTATAGGCGCGCGCCACCATGCCCAGCTAACTTTAATACATTTTGTAGATACAGAAACAGGACTCAAGCACAGTTAAACTTGCCCTTAAGAGTTCAGGTCTGCTCTATTTGAAAGTGGAAATAAAACCTTTTTATTTTAACTTACTACAAGGTAAAAGTCTTGTGAGCCTGAAGATGAGTTTCTGAGATAGAAGAAGAATGTTTATTATTGGCTAATAGATGGGAGAACTGTTTCAAAAGAAACAGACTATTGAAGCCAATAAATAATTCTTGTCAAATTTCTCATTGAGGGGAGACAACATACAAGTCATTATAATAGGACTTGGTTGTAGAGAAGGGACTGTTTCTCCCCTTGACATAAAAAAGAGAATTTTTTTTTTTTTTTTTTTTGAGACTAGGTCTTGCTATTTTTTGCCCGTGGAACCGCAGGCTCACATTCCCCAGGGTACCATGAACTCAAGCATTCATTCCCCAGCCTCAGCTTCCCAGGTAGCTGGGATTACAGGTGTGCACCACCACGCCCAGCTATTTTTTAGAACTAGGTCTCACTGTGTTACTCCAAGTGGGATTCAAACTGCGATCCCTAGCCCCAGCTGCTTCCTAGGCTTTATAGGCATGCGCTACTGTGCCCGGCTAGAATTCTTGATTTATCGCAGAATCCTTAAATATTTTTAGTCCTCTAATGTTATGTAAATACACATATAAAACTTACCATCGTAACCATTTTTAAGTGTACAGTTCATTAGTGCTAATGTTTACATTGTCTTGAAATAGAGGTCTAGAATTGTTTCATCTTGCAAAACTGAACCTGTACCCTTTAAACAACTATCCCACCCCCACCCACCTTCTTGTGACTGGCTTATTTTATATTCCCAAGGTTCATTCATGTTACTTCATGTGGCATCATTTCCTTCCTTTTTCAGGTCAAATAGTCCATTGTATTAATGTAGCTTTTAACAAAACATTCATCTGTTGGTGGGCATTTGGTTGCTTTTACCTCTCAGCTATTGTGCACTCCTAGTTTTGTTTTGTTTTTTTCCTTCTTTTAACTGATAGCTGGGATTCTGTGGGAAAGTTTTGTTTTTTTTTTTTTTTTTAATTTCAGGGTTTTTTTTCTTTAAGAATTATTTTATTTTGTAATTATCATACAACATTGGTCATGTTTGCATGGTTGTATTGTACTCCTTATTCCCCACTGCACTACCCCATTCCGCCCTCTGGTCCTTCCAACCCCTCTCGCTGTAAGCTGTTGGTCCATGTGTGGCCCACTGGTCTCCTTTTCTAGAACTATGTCCTTTTCTCCTGGGTGTGGACCCACACTCCTGTACAGCAATAGATGAAGACTGCTTGGATCTCCAGGAGTAGCTCTGAGGCAGTCAGGCTGAGCACATTGGGAACTTCTTGTTGGGCAGATGTGTGGTGGCTTCTCCAGGATTCTTTCTGTCACTTGTTGCTGGTTCTGTGCCATACAGTTTCTGCATCCCGGTTTGGGAATGCAACTCCAGATGATAGTAGTGAGTCGTTTGATGCTGGGGCAGATTGCCCTAGGTGGTTGGTTGAGCTCCTCTCCTCTCTCTTGTCAGCAGTTCTGCCATGGGGCCACAGTCACTCGTGGTAGCTTTCTTCCCCCATTGATTGGCAAAGGAGGGAGCCTCAGAAGAAGTATTTTGTATAAGTGATGGTAGTGGACAGAACATGAACATTTTAGGACAGAGAATATTAAAAGAATGTATATTGATACTTCTGATACTCTAAATTAGCAGTGGGAAAACTGCAACTGAATTTCTTTATTTTGTAGACTGCTTCAGGATAGGATTAGATGAAATCCCAAACTTTGACCTATTTTGCATAGTTAAAATGGTTACCTTAGCTGGGCTTGGTGGCCACACACCTGTAATCTCAGTTACCTGGGAGGCTGAGGCTGGGGATCGATTACTTGAGCCTGCGGGTTTGAGACAACCCTGGGCAACATAGCAAGACGTGTTCTCTTAAAAATATAAATGGTCACCTTATTTGTTTTTTAGTTTCTGGTTGAAAATGGAAAATCCTATGGGTTTTATAAATCACATTTCATTACTGTAATTACTCTCATTAACAATAAAGACTTTAATGCATTGTTTCCATATGTGTTTTAATTGATGCAAGTTCTTCAGTGGGAGGGAACATTTTGATAACTGCATTCCGTTTCTTTGTAATGAAGTTGTAGATAAGGAATAATCAAGGTTGCATTTCTTATAATAGCCTTTAAGGCAGACATGCTTATTCTGTAGATGAGGACACTGAAGCTCAAAGAAGTTGCACAATAGTGACCTCAGATTATGAGTTACTGAAACTTTTTGTCTGCTTTTTAGACTCCCACATTGCTTGTGGTTCAATATTTTAAAAAAGCTTTAAACTTGAATCTATTATTTGGAAGGAGTAAAGCTAAGATAGACCTTAGTCACTCATTCATGGGTTACCAAGTATATGTTGAGTGCAGTGTTTTGGAGAATGTGAAGGAAATACAAGACATGGTTCCTTCTGTTAGGGTATATTATCAGGGTCAGTTTCATTAAAATAATTTTTTATATACCTCATGGCTCTGGGTATTCACCTTTTATGAATACTGAGAGACTCTGGACTTAATCCCATGTAAAATATTTATGGGTAATTCTGAATGTGAGTAGTAAATTCTTTATACTTTTCCATATTGACATTATGTTGTTTGATCTTTTTTTTTTTTGAAACTAGGTCTCGCTATTTTTGCCCATGGAACCGCAGGCTCTCATTGCCCGGGTATCACAGACTCAAGCAGTCCCCAGCATCAGCTTCCCAGGTAGCTGGGATTACAGGCGCGTGCCACCACGCCCAGCTATTTTTTGGAACTAGGTCTCGCTACGGGCCCCAGGCGGAACTCTAACCGCGATCCCTAGCCCCAGCTGCTTCATAGGCTGAAGCTTACAGGCACGAGCCACCATGCCCAGCTGTTTGATCTTGAAAGGAGTATATAATGTAAATAGTTGTTCGTTGGGGTTAAATTAAAGAATCGTACATGTGTTCAGTCTTCCACTTGATTCAAATAATTGTGAGTGAAATTTACTAATATAACTAGAGATTTCTCCAGTAAATGTTTGTGGTAGCTTATAAACCCTTTCTCTTTTTCCATTGTATCTTCCATTTCAAAACCTTCATTTTAACAATTTGACAGTTCATTAAAAACTTAAAAATAATTTTACCCCATATAACCCAATAGTTTGTATATATAGGTTTATAGATAAAAGAATTCAAAACATGCTGTGTTAGCAGAAACTTGTACAAGAATGTTTTTGACAATGTTATTTGTAGTAATTAGTCCAAAAGTAGAGACAACTGTCTCAACTGATGGTACTCTAAAAAAACAGGAATGCCCATACAATGTAGTAGTATATAATCATGGAAAGCCATAAAGTACTGATTCATGAATCAATAGTGATGAACTTTGAAAATATTCCAAATGAAGAAGTCTGTCACAGAAGTATACGTATGATTCCATTTATAGAAAATGTCCAGAATAGGCGTATTTATTGAGCCAGAAAGTGGGTGATTGCTGCAAAAGCTGGAGGAAATTGGAAGCAATGGGGTGACTCCTAGTGGGTACAGCATTTCTCTAAGGTGTAATGAAAGTGTTTTGGAATTAGTGATTAGCCACTTAAATTTGATATTCTGTAAACATAGTAAAACCGCCAACTTGTACCTGGAACTCGGGGGAAAAAAGGAGTATTAGTAAATTTAAAAAAAAAAAAAAGAAGATATATGTAGGACCTGCTTAAATGTTGCTTGCTTTTAACAACAACAAAAAAAGACTTTCATTTTTGCATTGCTTGTATCATACACAAACCACTTCTGTATCTGACTTTTCTCTACTGTATTAACTATATTAACCAAATCTAGTTGGCACATCTGTTTTCCAAACAAAATATAAGGCAGGTTTTTTTTCTTACGTTTTCCTAACTAGTATTAAAACACATACATCCACACATAAATGTAGTGGTAAATATAAACAGTACAAGACATATAGTGAAAGTTGATCTCATCATTATCCAAGTTCTGTGTCCCCAGAGATCACCATAAATTTCTTAAAATTCCAGAAGTATTTCATGTTTGCATGTGTTTTTAATTTAACAAAGCAGGACCATCATTTTAGATTTTAAAGTATGGAAATATATTCCCTAAATTCATAATGGTCAAGGTCTTTATAGGCCCTGTCTAGAGAGGATCCAATGAGTTATGCAAGTAGCTGCAATTTTGATATAACAGACGTGTGATTTCTGTAGCTTTAGTCAAAAGAGCCATAGAGAAGGTTGTGTACACTTTTGGAATGTTTCTCTAGATATGCAGTTAGTTGGTTCTTAGTAAAGCTAAGTAAAATTCATAATAATGTTAAAAGTTCATTGATGTCTGGAATCTGGTTTACTCCTTACTGAGTTAGACCATAACCTTTTTCCAGTTGAATCATACTGACTGTTCTTCTGAAGCAATAGGTCTTTTTGGTGATTGTTTAGTTAGGACTAGGGTAGATAGTAAAGAGTAGGCTAGATCCTAAAGGCCTAATGTGTCATTTTCCCTTCCAATATCTTCTTTGCTGTTCAGTAAATACATTGATTCTTTTGTGTATATATCTAACATCTCTGATTCTCATGTGAATTTCTTGGGAATTTTGTCAACACTGTTTAAAACTGCCAAAATGTCATGATTTGTATACTGCTCAAGTGATGAGAATACAGCTTTATTAAATTATTGCTATGTAGTTTTTTTGTTAATTTGTTAATCTTTGTGATTTTTCTTTAGGAAAAATTTATGAACATAAACAAAATGCTATATTTTAAAAATAAGTGCTCAAGACAGTTGGCTGACTGCCTGTTAGAGTATGTGATTTTACAAGCATCTCATTTAATCTTTCAACCAGCCTCCCAAGATAGGTGGTGTTGGTATTTTCAATTTATGGATGAGGAGCTGTAGTGATTAGATAAAATTATGTAACAAAGGTCACACAATTGTTAATTGGGGGAGACAGGATTGTATCTTAGTTCTTCTAACTTCAAAGCAGCCATCAGTAAACAAAAATGAAAATCACATACGATCATTATTTTTATTTTTATTTATTTATTTATTTATTTTTTTTTGAGAGACTAGGTTTTGCTATTTTTGCCTGTGGAACCACAGGCTCATGTTGCCTGGGGTACCAGAGACTCAAGCAATCCCCAGCCTCAGCTTCCCAGGTAGCTGGGATTACAGGTGCGCACCAACACACACAGCTATATTTCCTTGGAACTAGGTCTCGCTACATGCCCTCGGCAGAACTCAAACCGCGATCCCTGGCCCCAGCCGTGGCTTCCTAGGCTGCTGCTTACAGGCATGCACCACCATGCCCATCCTGATCATAATTTTTAGACAACATCAGCATTTTGGCTTAGTTTACTCCACTCCTTTTTTGCTGTGGCTGTGTGTTTTCAAAATTGACATTATATGTTGAGTTTTTTGTTTGTCGGTGGGTTTTTTTGTTTGTTTGTTTTGCAGCTAACATTTGGAAGGTACATGGCTGTGTGATTTATGTCTAATGTATTTAATTTGGGTTTTTCAATTTTTTTTTTTTTTTTTTGAGACTAGGTCTTGCTATTATTGCCTGTGGAACCACAGGCTCACGTTGCCCAGGGTACCACAGACTCAAGCAATCCCCAGCCTTAGCTTCCCAGGTAGCTGGGATTACAGGCACGTGCCACCACGCCCAGCTATTTTTTTGGATCTAGGTCTTGCTACGTAAGGGCCCTAGGCAGGATTCAAACCGCGATCCCTAGCCCCAGCTGCTTCATAGGCTGAAGCTTACAGGCATGAGCCACCAAGGGTTCTTCAGTTGTTAACGATTTCTGTGTTTTGCTGTTAGACATTTAAGATGAATATTAAGATGAATTTTACTAGGAAATATTTCTGGAAGTGCTATTGCTAGGCAAAAGATGGTGATCTTTCTTTTATGGCTTATATGTATTACCAAGTTGCCGTCAAAACTTAGTGTCGGTTTTCAAGTCCTTCAGCAGTGAATGGGAGTTTCCATTTTTTGATCTTTTGACAATGACTAGCAAAGTACAACCATTCAGAAAAACCTTTTTCTACTTGTATAAGTGTGTAGTTAGTATATATCTAGTGCCTATTTTTCTTTGAATATATTTGTATTCATTTGTAAAAACAGTCCTTTTTATCCATTGAACTATATTGTAGCTGAGGTAAGTTATATGGAAGCTCAAAGAAAAAATAATTTGTTTATAGACTAGATGGGAAAGACTATAAATGAAATGTCTCTGGTTTTGACAAGCAAAGGAAAACATTTGAGGTCTGGTAGGCATTAGTTTTCTCATCTCTAAGTGGGAATGATTAATAACACTGTTTTCAACTGATGAAATGTACTTAAGTGCTTAGATTTGGCACATACTAAATGATCAGAAGATTTAGTTGATGCTGTAATTCAATGATTCATTAACAGATAAACAGTTAACAAAAGACTAAAAACCCATGCAAGTCCACAAACCACGACCAACTAGATTTTTAGATTTTGGACATGTTATAGTATAGCATTTTCAATGAGTATTATATTGCTTTAATGATTACAACTTTAGCCTTGTGCTCGGGTGTGTAGGAAATTCAAAAAGAAAAGTGGGAAGATTAGTTTTATCAGAATTTGGGTTTGGCTGGAATCTGGCACATTGACTAAAATTAATGCATGGCCAAAACTTTAAGCCCATTCTTTTTAATTTTGGTCTTATTTTCCCACTTTTCTCAAAATGCTCCAGTGTTTGTTCTTCCCTGGGATTGTATATGTTACATCTTCTCTTAATATAATTGGGCAAGGTGGTATTGGTGGAAGGGACTTTGAATATGTGCTAGAGCACAAAGCGTTCTTTACTATTAGTTTCCCTTAGCGGAAAGGAGTGGAGTTTGAGGGTACCTGAAAGTGTTAGCTCAGGAAAATCCCACTGGAAATATTGACCCTTGACTAGAGCCTCTACACAACCCTGTTCTTAACCACCTTACTGCTTAAGGCAACATTATCAGTATATTACTCTTGTATTTTCTTTCATTCCTCTAGTCCTCAGTTGTTGCTGTGACGATCTGTATCTTTCAGCAGACCTTAAGTAGACTGAGGAATATATGTAGGGTGTGTAAGAAATCCTACAGGAATCTGACAAGAATACCAATTTCAGTGTTATCTGAACAACTTATTTTTCTTGGTTCTGTATTCAGAAGTATTATCAATCTTGTGTTTTCTTACAAGAATTGTGTTAGTCTGATACCAGAATGACGTAAGCTTTATGAGCTTATGAATTTACTGGGAATCATGTTAAGTGCAGGTTGTGATCTTGTAGGTCTATGGTGGAGCCTGTGATTCTGCATTTCTCACCAGCTCGGGTAATGGCCCACATATTGCTGCTGCACTGGTGGTTCGCAGTCTGCAGTCAGCTGCAGGGCAGCTTGTACTGTCTTTTAGGGAATATCCATTGTGCTGATCTCACATTATTTAACATTGAAAAAAAAAGATTACATTTGTGTATTTCAAGTTTACCTCAGGAAGATCGTAGATCGTACTATACATTTTTTGTTTTTGAGACTAGGTCTCGGTATTTTTCCCCTGGAACCGCAGGCTCACGTTGCCCAGGGTACCACAGACTCAAGGAATCCCCAGTCTCAGCTTCCCAAGTAGCTGGGATTACAGGTGTGCACCACCACGCCTAGCTGTTTTTTTTGGGACTAGGTCTCGCTATGTTGCCCCGAGTGGGACTCGAACTGTGATCCCTAGACCCAGCCACTTCATATGCTGAAGCTTACAGGCATGCACCACCATGCTGGGCTCGTACTATACTTTAAATGTTTACTGGGCTAGTAAATTTGCTTTTATTAAGCAGGTTTCCTCTCAGTACTGTGAAAAAGAAGAATTTAGGATATTTAGTTTTATATCATAACCTCTTATACATTTTTAATAAGTATACAGATAACCTAATACAGTTTCTTAATAAGTATGATTGAATAGCTTTTTTTTTTTTTTTTTTGAGACTAGGTCTCACTATGTTTCCCAGGGTGATCCCGAGCCCATGGACTCAAGTGCTCCCCAGCCTCAGCCTCCCAGATTATAGGCGCCCACCACCTTGCCCAACTGCTTTTTCAAGACTAGGTCTCCTGCCAGGCATGGTGGTGCATGCCTGTAAGTGGCAGCCTAGGAAGCCATGGCCAGGGCCAGGGATCGTGGTTCAAGTTCCGCTGGGGGCGTGGGGGCACGTATCAAGACCTAGTCCCAAAAAAATAGCTGGGCGTGGTGGCACATGCCTGTAATCCCAGCTACCTGGGAAGCTGAGGCTGGGGATTGCTTGGGTCTGTGGTACCCTGGGCAATGTGAGCCTGCGGTTTCACAGGCAAAGATAGCAAGACCTAGTCTCAAAAAAAAGACTAGGTCTCCCTATGTTGTCCAGTGTAGTGTCGAACCCGTGAACTGAAACAATTGAAGCGATCCCAGGCCTCTTGCCTCCCAGCACTTGGAATATAGGCATGCGCCACCACACTCAGCTCCTTTTAATTTTTATATTTGTTGATTTTCTCATTGTCTTGCTAGCTTTGGGGAACCTTTTCAACTTCCAATTAGGGTTTCACTCCTTCCCCAACCACCTAATTTTAGTATTGTAGGTTGACTTTTTAATTTTATCTTTATAGCTCATTTTGTAACATAAACACGTCAAAAGTTTAAAAATGCTTATAAGGAAAATTAAGTTTCCTATTCCTGTCAGCTATCCTTTAAGCCCCCCCAAACTCTTGGCTGTTTTAGTATTTATTATTTTTGAATAATGTGCTCACATAGTTCTTTTTCACATCAGATGTAAATGGTAACTGGTAGCTAATTTTTGGACTCTGCTGCTATTCTTAACTACTCTTCACTTGTTTTCTCAGCATTGCAGTAACATTATTGTTTAAATCAATGTTCAGAGTTGAAGCAGGCTTGATAATGTATACTCTCCCAAAGATACCTGTGGCCTAATTTGTGAATATTACCTCATGGCAAAGGGATTTGAGATGTGATTAAATTAAGAAATTTGAGATCGGGAAATTATCTTGAGTTATTTTCTTGGCCCCTGTAAATACAATCACAAGGGTCTTTCCTGAGGAAAAGAGGGATAAAAAATTCTTAAAATGTGACACCTCAAGCAAAGCTTGGATTAATGTGAGGAAAGGATCTACAGGTAGCCTCCAGAAATTGAAAACTCAAGGAACTGGATTCTTCCTTAGTGTCTCTAAGGTGGAGGTGGAATAGCTGACACCTTAAGTTTAGTCTAGGGAAACTGACTTTGAGGCTGGGCGTGGTGGCGCGTGCCTGTAATCCAAGCTACCTGGGAGGAGAAGCTAGAGATCACGAGTCCACAGATTCAGGACTACCCCAGGCAACATAGTGAAACCTAGTCTCTTTTTAAAAACAAAAACCTGACTTTGGGCTCTGGTTGAAGAGCTGCGAGAGAATAGTTTTGTTTTAAGCTACCAACTTTGTTTGGTGATTTATTTCAGTAGCAAGAGGAAGCTAATACAAGAGTGGATAGTTTTATGTTTGTATAAATACTGTTCCTTGCTGCCAGATAATGAAGTTATGATTACTTATTTTCTGCTTTACATTGTTTTCTCCAGAGTTAATAATAATCTATCTCTTTTGAAGTCTATCACAATTTTCTCCACCTTATTTTTTATATGGTTATTTTTCTACATGTTTTTAAAAAATCAGATAATCTTACAAGTTTGACACCCTCTTCCCCCACCTTTCTGGAGTGTTGCTTGCATCTGGAATTGTTTTATTTGTGAATTTGTCACTGAAGCATCCTCAGATCATCATAGGACACATCTCAGTATATCATGTTCTCTCAGATTTATTTTTTGCTTTGAGCCCTATTCCAATATTGTTTCAGTCTGACCTGGGTGTTTTTTTAGTTTATAACGTAACTGGTTTTTGGACTTTTCTTGAATATTATTTTCACATCTAAGCTTTTTTTTTGGTCTCTCTAACCCTTCCTTTCTAGTTGCTTCAGTCACAGGGACTTTCTTGGTATTCCTTGAACATTCCTCTTGCCCATGGGTGTTGAACTTGATCCTTTTAACTTAGAATATACTTTATGCAGACTTCTGCACTGCCCATTATTCCGTGTAAATTAACTGATTCTCCTCTCAATCCCAAAGTCCACAGTATTATCTGCTTTTTTTCAGTTTCTAATACCCTTAGTTGTTATTTGAAATAGCATTGTTTGTTTATTTCATGCACAAGAGTATGAACTCTTTCTTTTCTTGTTATCTACCATTGGAGTAGTTCCAGGCATATAACAGTTTCTAGCACTTGGTGTGGGCATTTTGTAATTTTTGAATGGGTATATAATGGTGGGAGCTGTTTTCACATCATTCCACTTGAAACTTCAGTTTTTTGATCTAATTAAATGTATGTGTACTTTTTTTTTTTTTTATAAATAGACACACAGTGCTGAGGAAATTAATAGCACCTATCACTCTCAACTTGTAAACCAGTAAAATCAAGTATCAGAAGTACTCAGAGTAATGCAAGCTATTTTAGGTCAAGCTATTGTAAAAGAGATAATTGGGGTCAATGATGGTTTGGGAGGGGAATAATGTGTCTGTCACTTTAGATACTTAGTTTTCATTTGTACTGGCCAGGCAAGGTGAGGCCAGTCTGGCATTTTTTTTTCCCCAAATCGTTGGACCCATGGCTTTAGGACTAAGCTAAATATGAAATGAGGTCAGACAGATTAATAGTATATCTATTAATACAGTGAAAATATGAAGAGTTGTCTGCTGGAGGCAAGAGCCAGGGGGTGTGGGTTCTTTGACAGGCTTTGCAACTCTTTAAAAAGAAATCCTAGGAGGAGTCTCACTTTTTTTTTTCTTGGTTTTAGTGTGTGAGATTATATCTAAAGTTGTTCTGTGCCCTCCTCCAGTTTTTAATTTTGTAGAAATCTAAGCGTGTAAACACAATTATAGCTGTTCTTTTTGTTGTTGTTTTTATTTATATTAACAAGTTTTAAACAGTATTTGCTTTCTCTTCTCCTACATGCAAACTTGCATCTTGCTCCCAAATGTTTTGAAAGTATGTTGGACATTGCATGATGCTTTACACCGTAATAATATTTATCACTTAAATACAAGAATAATCTCTAATACTCACTACGTTTAGCACACCCCAGAGACTTAACTTAAATTCAGAAATGTTCTCCAGTGCCCAAGCCATGTTTAAATTTCTCCACCTGACTCAGAAACTGTGCTTAATTTTTTGTTTTTTCATTTAAAGATGCAGTGAAGGCATTCTGTTAATCTGAGTCTCAAGGCTTATCTCACTTTCTGGGTTTTTACCAGTTGTTTTCTCGTAATTAAATCCAGGTTAAACACTTTAATATGTGTTACAAATGTCTATTCCCTTGTTTATTAGGTCGATGTAAATTAGACCTATATCGATGATTTCTAGTTTGATAAACATGGTCATGTAGGATCTGCCAGATATCTCAGGAAATAATTTTTCTACCCTTTGTAAGTAACAAACATCATTGATGGGTTCTTGCCTGAGATGGTTATTGCATTGGTGAATGCAGAATTGTGATTTTCTAATCTCCCAACCTAATGCCATTGTGGACACATAAGTTCTTTTTCATTCTGTGTGTTTTTCATTCTGTGTGTTAACAATCTGTTAACACTAGCAAATTGTGTCAGATTTGACCATCAGATCCCTCTTCTGTCCCATTTCACATCTCCCGGTGAGTCCCTATTTTTCCAAAACATGAAGCTTTAAATTACATATTTTTTTACTCCAAATTAATCAACATTTTTCTGAGGAGCCTTGGATTCTTTTAGTAAGGGATGGATGCTATTATGTCATTTTATGTGCCAAGTGTGTTGTTTACTATTGGAACCTCAATGTTTTTAGTCCCTGACACTTTTTCTAGATAGACCTAGGAAATTAAAATAAGGGTTTTGTTTGTTTTTAAATTATGGGCTCATATAGTACACATTATAGTATCTTGTTTATTCAAAAGATAAGTTGCAAGGAAAAAGGGGGGAGGTTTTTTAAAATAATTTATTTATGTATAAATTTCACATCTTTTTGATCTCTGGGGTTCACCTCCCTTCCTGACCATTCCCACCCTGTCCCATCCCTCACCGCCCAGGTTGTGTACTTTAATTTGGTTGTTAGCTTGTTTTGACTTTTCTTCATGGCTTTTTATCTTTTCCATGTGGGGGGGGGGGGTTAAGATTTGAAAAATATAAAAAACATAGCAGTCAGTTGTAGGAAACCTTACTGAATTGTAGTTTAGACCTTTTTTTTTTAAGCATGAGTCAGTTGAAAGTTTGAACAAATACTGGGCATTTGACATTAAGGAAGTACTATTGGTCTTTCTCAGGTTTGACAGTAATATTTTATTTATATTTAAAAACGTGATTTTTAAGGTAGGTCCATGGCATTAATGACATACACATTGTTTTGCAACTATCACCACTGCTACCACCATCAGTTTCCAGATCTTTTTTCAACCTCCCAAGTATCCATAGAAAAATAATTACCCTGTTCTCCCTCGCTTCCCTTTTTTTTCCAGCCTCTGGCAACTTCCTTTCTAAACTTATGAATTTGATTACTTTGTTCTTCTTGTAAGTGAAATTGGGCAGTATTTTTCTTTTTTGTAACTGGCTCACTTCACTTAACATAATGGCCTTAGTCTGTTTTCAGCTTGCCATGTTAAACTACTGGAGACTGGGTGACTTAAACAATAGCTTATTTTTCATGGTTCTGGGAATTCCAGGATCAGGATATTGACACATGTTTATCTGGTAGGGACTTCTCAGTTCACATACTTTGTTTTTCACTATGTCTTCTCATGGCGCAGCAGGGATGAGTGCCTGTTGGGTGTTTTTTTTAAGGACTCTAAATTCAGTTGTGCAGGCTCCAGTTACACAGTGTAATCACCTTCTAAAGGCTCCTCCTCCTTACATGTTGAAGTTTGGGATTGTAGCATGCATCTGGGAGAGGGCACAAACATTCAGTCTATAACAGTCCTCAGTGCATCTAGGTTGTAGTATATGTCAGAATGTCCTTTTTAAGGCTACACATTGTACATATATATATATATATATATGCTGTTTTGTGTATCCATTTGAGTTGCTTTTAGCTTCTTGTCTCTTGTGATATAATATGGCTATGAATATTGATTTTCAGAGTCTTTATATAGAATTCATTTCAAAATTAAACTCAGAATTACTCAACTGTAAGGTAATTCTACATTTTACTTTTCAAAGACCAACCATACTGCTTGCCACAGTGGCCGCACCTTTCGCTTTCATACTAACAATGTTTAAGAATTTCACTTTCTCCATATCTTCATCAACACTATTCTGTTTTTGATGAGTCATCCTGATGGATAGGAAATGGTACCGCCTATAGCTTTGATTTACATTTCTTTAATGATTGATTATAGGGCTTAGAGTTAAATTGATAATTTTTTTCATGTACTGATTGGGCATTTATATAATCTTTGGAGAAACGTCTTTTTAAAAGTCCTTTGCCTACTTATGTGTTGTTGAGTTACAAGAGTTATTTCTATATTCTGGGTATTAATCCCTTACCTATCATACACGATTTGCACATATTTTCTTTTTCACAGGTTACTCTTTCACTTTTCTGATTATGTCATTTGAGGCGTAAAGTTTATTTTTGATACTCTTTCACTTTTTTGATCATGTCGTTTGAGGCGTAAAGTTTATTTTTGATGAGATGTAATTCAGGTTTTTTGTGTGTGTGCGTCATATTCAGAAATTCAATATCAAATTCTGTGCTGTCAAACTTTTTCCCTATATTTTCTTAGAGTTTTATATTAAGTGTGTTGAGGTGTTTAGTCCATTTTGAATTAGTTTTGATAGCTAAATGGCCTAAGATTAAGACTCAAACTTAATTCTTATTCTTTTTTTTTTTTTTTTTTTTTGAATAGGTCTTGCTATTTTTGCCCGTGGAACCACAGGCTCTCGTTGCCCGGGGTACCACAGACTCAAGCAATCCCCAGCCTCTGCTTCCCAGGTAGCTGGGATTACAGGCGCACGCCCAGCTATTTTTTTTTTTTTTTGGAACTAGGTCTCGCTACGGGCCCCAGGTGGGGCTCGAACTGCGATCCCTAGCCCCGGCCGCTTCATAGGCTGAAGCTTACAAGCACAAGCCACCGTGCCCGGCCTCAAACTTAACTCTTTTGAATATGGAGATTTAGTATTTCCAGCACCATGTGATGAAAACACTTAGTCAAAAAGCATTTGGCCGGGCACGGTGGCTCGTGCTTGTAAGCTTCAGCCTATGAAGCGGCAGGGGCTAGGGATCGCGGTTCGAGTCCTGCCTGGGGCCCGTAGTGAGACCTAGTTCCAAAAAATAGCTGGGTGTGGTGGCGCATGCCTGTAATCCCAGCTACCTGGGAAGCTGAGGCTGGGGATTGCTTGAGTCTGTGGTACCCTGAGCAACAAGAGCCTGCGGTTCCATGGGCAAAAACAGCAAGACCCAGTTTCCCCAAAAAAAAAAAAAGCATTTGACTATGTGTGAAATTGTATAGTGTTTATTTCTGTGCTTTACTCCTTTGGTCTCAGTGTTTTGTCTTTATGCCATTACCACACTGTTCTGATTATTGCAGCTTTGTAGTTTTGAAGTGTGAAGTCTGCAGCTCTTCTTTTTAAAGATACTTTTGACTGTTCAGAACCCTTGAGATTTCATATGAGTTCTAGAATGGATTTTTCAAAAAAAAAAAAATAGAATGAATGTATTTTTCAATTTTTGCAAAGAACACCACTGGATTGCCAGTTTTGGGGTTTGGTGTGTGGGGTTCTTAGGTGCAGCTGGAGTGGAATTCAGCAGTTTTCCATTCAGCAACTCCTGGCAAGTTAAGAAAAAGAGATGCCTGTTGTAGCACAGGTTAGCAACAGTCCTAGAAGGCAGGAGCTGCATTTTTCCAAGTAAGGATTGTCGTTACATGTTCATTAATGGGATTTCTTCTTTTGAGGAATTTTTTTCCACTTTGCAAATTTTTCACTAAGCTTCTGTCAGTAGAGATATTAAATCTGTAGATCACTTTGGGTAGTATTAACATGGTAATATTGTTCCAGCCCATGAACTTGGACTGTCCTTTCATTTATTTTTGTTTTTAATTTTATTCAATATTTTGTAGTTTTCAGTATACAAGTCTTTTGCCTTGTTAATTCCTAAATATTTTATTCTTTTTGATGTTATTATAAAAGGTGTTATTTGTACGGTTTCCATTTTGGATTGGTTATTTGTTTTTAGAAATGCAGCTGATTTTCGTGTGGTGGTTTTATGGCCTGCAACTTTGCTGAAATAACAAATAATTTGTGTTCTATAAGTGAAGTGCTGAAATGTTTGAAAATCCCTTTTCTTTGACTAAGCAGATACCAGTTGGAGGTTTGGTGAGATTAGATATGTTTTTAACTGCTAGGCACTGTATTTTTCCTGTTTTCTTTGTATGGGATGACTTACTTGTTTAGGACAGACCACTGGTTTTGTGTCTATTAATGTTTTTAAGTTAAGTGCCTTGATTCTTTTTCCCACAGATTCTGAGTTCTGAATTATCCAGTAAATACATACCTTGATAGAACATATGATGTACTACTTGTTGGCATTTACTCTTTTACTAACATCCTAAGGAAATGGTAAATAATTTTCAGGAGACTGGGGGTTGGGTAGAGGAATAATAATAATAATGGTATAGGGAAAAACATCATTGTTAAAACAAAAATGAGTGCTTTGGATTTGTTAGCTAGACTATTGTTGGTATTCTGACTCTTTTTATTTATTTTGTCCACTACACAGTGCTAGTGCCCACAACTGGACATATGTGGAAGGGTCTCTTTACAACTGTGTGTCATTAATTCATCCTGCTCAGCAACTGTGTCTGATTCCTTTTAAGTTCCAGGCATATTATTAAAAGTAGTGTTATGCATTGTAAGTTTTGTGATTAGCTGTGTGTTAAGCTGAACCTGTTTGATAGCATTGCATTTTTTGGAAATCAGGATAAGTTAATATAGTCAGCTATATCTTGGGAATTGATGATGTAGATAAAAAGTGTCTTAGTTTTATCCAATAGAATTGAATTGCTAGGAAAGTTAATAAGCATTTCCAGTCATATTTATCAAGACATGGTGTAAAGTACTTAAACTAATAACCTTTGACTTGTGGTGGAGGAAGAAAATGACCAAAAGGCATAATGGAGAAGCATTTAGCTCTTTGGAAACTCTGGAAGAGTGCCATAACTAAACTAAAAAAGTTTTTGGCAGGAAAAGTACAAGTGAGAACCACAGTAAGGGCAGTCCTTACTGACTGATTTGGTATTCATTTATGCACTTGAGAAACTGGTGTTCCGAGGCCATGAGTAAAGGGACCTAACTTTGAGTAGCCAGGGTTAGAATTGAAGAATGATGCATCAAGACCTGGAACAGTGACTGTCTGCTGCCAAGGTTCCCTCTTGAGATGCAAGAAAAGAGTATCCTCACGCTTTCTGTCTGTCCCATTTTGGCAGCCAAGATTGAATGGGGGAATACAAGGGAACAGCAACAATGAATTTGTGCAACTCAGGCTTGTAAAAAAAATAACGAACCTGTTTTGCTTCAAAGAATGCAATTCTTGAGTTAAAAAAAAAATTGGTAATGGTTATCAATAAATGGGCTGGTTTTGGATTTTCAGTTGCCACTTTGCAGAATGAGACTTTGTTGTTACAGTAGAGAATGCTATATCTTGTGTTAAATGAGAAGCCAGAAGGGGAAGACATGCAAAAGAATAATGTTAATTTAGGAGTTATTTCTGTTTGTGATCTGAAAAAAAAAAAAAAAAAAGAATTGAAGGATGACCTATGGGGCAGTTGCTTGTGCTAGTTTTATATATTTTGAAGTAGGAGTTAAAAGCTGACTTGGGATGATTCTTACTAAGGGGGATATGACAAGTGGAGAAGACCCACCTACTCCTGTTTGCAGGGAAGAGACTAACCATGAAGCCTAAAGTTGAATCTTCCTGTTCCAACATTGTCATATTTGGTCTGCAATTGTGCTTCTCTATCACTGTTGGTGATTCTATAAACTGACCAAAGAAAAGGGGCAGGTAGCCTTTAAACATCACCTTCAGTGTTCCCTTCCGTCTTGTGTTTAATTCCTTCTCCTTGAGTGTGCGGTGACTTCTTCCATACAAATAGGGCAAAAGTGATGGAATAGCAATTTGGAGGTTTGGTTACAAAAAGGCTTTTGGCCTCCTTGTTAAAGTTCCCTCTCATTTGTTTTGAGGGAAACCACCTACCCTTTTTTGTGAACTTCTCTATGGAACTGGTGTCTGTGGGTGACAGTAATGTACAAAGCCCTGACTAACAGAGAAACTTTGTAAGAAAACCTGTGCTTGATGCTTCTTACCAAACCACATCCAGATTTCTAACCCATAGAAACAGACATTGTTTTAAACTGCTTAAATTTGTAGTAATTAGGCTACCATTAAATAGAGAAAGAATTGAATATTCTCCTCCTGTGAAAAATATTTAAATTTAGTTCAAAATGTTTTCCTTGAACCCAGCACAATTTCCAGTATGGCATAAACACATACATTTTCTTTAATGTTGAGTGCCCAAAAAGATCATGGTTTTTTTTTGTTTGTTTGTTTTTTGAGACTAGGTCTCGCTATTTTTGCCTGTGGAACAGCAGGCTCTCGTTGCCTGGGGTACCACGGACTCAAGCAATCCCCAGCCTCAGCTTCCCAGGTAGCTGGGATTATAGGTGTGCGCCACCACGCCCAGCTATTTTTTGGAACTAGGTCTCGCTACGGGCCCCAGGCAGGACTCGAACCGCAATCCCTAGCCCCGGCCGCTTCATAGGCTGAAGCTTACAGACACGAGCCACCGTGCCCGGCAGATCATGGTTTTTTGTTTGTTTTGTTTTCCAGTACTGTCAGACTCAGTCTAAAAGATAATCAGGGTGAGCATAAAATATTTTTGCAAGAAACAGGAGAAAAATACTGAAATGTAAAGAACCACTAATTAGTGTTTCTCAAGGCAGTACATGAGCATTTGAAGGAAAAGTATTTGAAAGCAGGAGTTTTGTTTTGTTTTTTTGAGACAGGGTCTTGCTATTTTTGCCCGTGGAACCACAGGCTCAACGTTGCCTGGGGTACCACGGACTCAAGCAATGCCCAGCCTCAGCTTCCCTGGTAGGTGGGATTACAGGCACACACCACCACGTCCAGCTATTTTTTTTTTGGACTATATCTCTATACGTGCCCCCAGTGGAACTCAAATCTCTATCCCTGGCCCCAGCCACGGCTTCCTAGGCTGCCACCTACAGGTATGCACCACCATGCCTGGCCTGAGAGCAGGAGTTTTTAGATGAAACCTGTTTTTTAATCTGACTTTTTGGAAGCAGATAGTAGCAAAGACTTTAGGCCTTCTTAGAATCCCAAGTAGCTGTAAGAAAAGTGTAAGAAATACAGAACAGAATCAGTGCATCATGAAAGAGTGAGAGGTCAGAGCACACAGATTAAAAGATAAGTCAGAGAAACAGTAAAAACTTTCCTGAGTTAGAACAGATCAGAAGAGATCAGGGAAACTTTCTAACATTTATTGAGCATTCATTATGTACCAAATATTTGGCAGGTTAAAACATTTAAAATTCTCTATTAACCCTCCAATGGTATGGGGCCTGTTAATTATTTTCTTAAAGATAACTGATACCAAGCAAAATAATGCAATTGATGCCTAGGATTATCCTAATTTTAGGATATAGAAACCCATAGTACAGGTATCAAGCCAAGAAACAGGTTACCTGCAAAAGAATAGGTAGGTACTATATTTGTCTAGCTGGTGGTAGCATGCTTAAATTTAAGTTAGTCAAATTTCCTCAGCTGTACTGCTCACCATTCAAGTGCTTAGTGAAGAGCTACATGTACTAGTGGCTACCACATTGTATGACACAATAAAACATTATCACAGACTTTGATAGGCTGTGCTATGCTGAAAAATAGTGGAGTCAAATTGAGAAAACAGTTAAAACCTGTGAATCCTAAATTGGTGAAATTATCCTTTACATGAGACAGGTTAACAAAATGCTTTTTTTTTTTTTTTTTTTTGCCTCACAGTGACTCAAAGCATGTCATTCATGTGTTTTTCTTGAAAAAGTACTATTCTCAGCTGAGAAGCCAACAATCATTAGAAGCTGATGAGTCAGCTTCAAAATTGTTTGTTTAGTCCTTTGTAAATAACCTAAGGAGTAGTAAAGGAAAATCTTCATTGATGCACATACAAAGAGGATGCTCTATATCAGCCAGCTTTCAGACAATCCGAGTGGTGATTTCAGACTAGATATTTTAACTCCCCAGCTACTTGTCTTTGACAATTTGTAAAATCTATATAAAATAAAGCTACAGATAACAGTATTTACCTAAGGACAAGAATCCACTGAAATAACTTTTGTCATTATTACCCAAAATACCTTCATGTCAACAAACCCAGGCTTACATCTTAACCTTCACTTCAAATCTCTGTATGCTTTTTGACAGTTAATCTAGATACACTGTCTTTGCTGAGCTTCCAACCTCCATCAGTAGTTTGTTTCCTTTTGGTCCCTTCTTTCATGCTAGATTTGGGAGCATTCAAAGCTTTGTCCACAGACTAGATCTTGGTTATCTGTACCCACTAGGAAATCACTTTCGTTCATTTGTTGATTCATTCTTTTTTTGGGGGGGGGGGTGGAACTAGGTTTCGCTATTTTTGGAACCGCGGGCTCCTGGTACCCGGCATACCACAGACTCAAGCAATCCCCAGCTTCAGCTTTCCAGGTAGCTGGCATTACAGGCACGTGCCACCATGCCCATCTATTTTGGGGGTCTAGGTCTCCCTATGTTGCCCCAGCTGAACCACAATCCCCAGTCCCAGCTGTAACTCCTTAAGCTGTTGCTTACAAGCATGTGCCTCCATTCCCGGCTTATTTGTTTGTTTGTATATTTATTTACTTACCTGACTGATTGATTGATTGATTGCTTGATTGATTGCTTGCTTGCTTGATTGATTGATTTATTGGCTAAGTCTCACTATGTTGTCTGGGATACTGCAGACTCATTGCCCAGGGTACCCCAGACTCTTGCGATCCCCAGCCTCAGTCTCCCAGGTAGCTGGGATTACAGGCGCACACCACCATGCCCAGCTGTTTTTTGAGACTAGGTCTTGCTGTGTTGCCCTGGGCTGGTCTTGAACCCATGGATTCAAGCAACTCCCAGTCTCAGCCTCCCGTCCTAGGCTTGGGAGTAAAGCCGTGCACCACTGCGGCCAGCTTTTGAGAATCACATTTAGTCTTAATTTGCCTTCACGAGACTGTAATTTTTTTCAATTCCACTTTTGTTTCATTTATTAATTTTTATTGTTTGCACACATATATATATATACATACACATACATATTACATCATTGTCTACTCCAAGGTTCTCCCATCACCTCTAATTTTCATTTTCTCTTACTTCCCTGAGCTCCTGACAAACTGTATCTAGTTGCTTATTTGCCTGTCTTATTGAAATGGACAGCAAAGATATGAAACTGGAATTTTCTTATTCCAAATCTTTTTTTCCTAGTGTTTTCTTCCCAGTAAATGGCATTGCCTTTCCACCATTGGACTTGGCCCTAATACCTCAGGATCATCCCTTGACACCTTTAACAGAAAGTTATAGCAGAACTGAATGTGTTCTAAATCCATCTATTTATCTAAGGCTATCCCTGAGTTCAGATTGTCATTTTATGCCTAGGTTACTGTAATTAACTTAAGAACCATGCTTCTTACTTCCAACCTACATTGTGTTCATACAGGTACTTTAAAAAGCATAAGTTCTCCAAGCCAGGTGTGGTGGCATGCACCTGTAATCCAAGTTCTGGGAGGCAAAAGGCCAGGGATCGCTTGAGTTCGTGGGTTTGATACTACCCTGGGCAACATAGCAAGAGCTGGTCTCGAAAAAAGCAGCCGGATGTGGTGGCGGCTCCTGTAATCCCAGTTACCTGAGAGACTGAGGCTGGGGATCACTTGAGTCCGTGGGATTAGGACTCCCTAGTCTCAAAAAAAAAAAAAAAAAGTTCTCCAGTGACTTACATAGCAAATCCGTAGTCCTTCTACCGTGGCCTATAAATTATAGCACGTGCCATTTCCTCTACCACCTTATTTTCTGTAATTGATCTTATCACATTGATTTCTGTACAAGCCCTTAGTTTAGAATACATTTTTAAAAGAGACTAGTCTTGCTGAGTTGCCCAAGGTTATCTCGTACCCGCAGACTCAAGTGGTCCCCAACCTCAGCCTCCCAGATAGCTGGGATTACAGGCGTACCACCATGTCTGGCGAGGGAAATACATTTCTTTATAAGTTTGGATGATGAATCCCATTCCAGTTTCCTTTGGTTTCTGCCTGAGTTATCTCAGAGACTTTCTGTCTGGCAACACTACCTGAAATAAATCCCATCCTCTAGCCCCACAATTACTTTCCGTTCTCTTCTTGGTCTTTATATTTTTATAGCTCCTAGCTCTGTCTGATATGTTTTATATTTTTTAGTCGTTTGATTATAATATATGCCCTACACTGGAATATGAAAGCCTGAGAGGAAAGATATTTTTTTCTTTTGTCTTACTTGTATATTCCTAAGAGTTGCTACCATGACTCTAGAGTTCCCAGCAAGTGGTGGTACTAAGTGAGATATTTGTTGAAGGAACGGCACTTAAAACAATAAAAATACAGCTTTTAAGAAATAAGACTAGTTTACAGAATTAGAGGAGTTTTAGTTTAAGTAGAGAACCTTTAATTTTCATCTTCAGTGAGATTCATGAAAGAAATTTCATCTTTGGAAGTGGAATTGTGTGAAAATAATTTCAAATCATTTGAGAAACTGATTACAGTTTTTAAAGCATGTGGAGACAGTGAATTGCGATTTAAAAGCAATTGAACATAAGGTCAGGAATTATCACCTTGAAGAAACTAACCTACCACAACTGAGTGGAAAAATGAATAAAAAAGAATTTTCTGCTTAAATTTCTTTTTTGATAATAGTATGTGATATATTTCTTTTGGTAAAGAGTTTTGTTGAAACCATTCATGACAAAATCTTTTGAACTATCTAGCCAATGGATTTTAACTTTTATCTTTAACATAAAATTTACCTGCCATTTAGATTTTTTTGTTGTTGGTTTGTGGGGTTTTTTTGTTTGTTTTTGTTTTGTTTTTTTGAGACTATGTCTCGCTGTTTAGCCCAGGGAACCGCAGGTTCATGTTGCCCGGGGTACCACAGATTCAAGCAATCCCCATCCTCAGCTTTCCAGGTACAGGGATCCTGAATCCTCAGTACACCAGATTACAGGTGTGTGCCACCACGCTCAGCTTTTTTTTGAGACTAGGTCTTGCTATGTTGCCCTGGGCAGGTCTTGAACCCGTGGACTCAAGGAATTCCTAGTCTCGGCCTCATTTCATAGGCTGTGATTAAAGGCACGCACCACCGTGCCCAGCCTAGATGTGGTGTTTGTTTGTTTGTTTGTTTGTTTGTTGAGAGTAGGTCTCACTATTTTCCCCGGGGAACCACAGGCTCACGTTGCCCAGGGTACCATGGACTCAAGCCAATCCCTAGCCTTAACTTCCCAGGTAGCTGGGATTACTGGCGCGCACCACCACACCCAGCTATTTTTTGGGACGAGGTCTCCCTGAGTTGCACTCGAACCGCAACCCCTAGCCCCAGCTGTTTCATAGCCTGAAGCTAACAGGCACAAGCCACCATGCCCAGCTCGGCCTTGATGTTTTTAAATAATACTTAATGCAAGGTAAATAAATGTCTATTAATGTTATCAAGCCTCTCCAGCCATTATAAGAACTTCGACATTATTTTGTGTTTTTATATTTAGCTCATCACACTGTATCCCCGTTGTCAGGTCTTGTTTTATGTACTTTTTAAATTATGTACATCTCTATGTCCCCTCTTTTTGCCTTTATGATTTTTTTTCTTTTGACTAGATTTCGCTATTTTTGCCTGTGGAACTGCAGGCTCACATTGCCCAGGGTACCACAGACTCAAGCAGTCCCCAGTCTCAGCTTCCCAGATAACTGGGATTACAGGTGTGCGCCACCACACTCAGCTATTTTTTTGGGACTAGGTCTTGCTATGTTGCCCTGAGCGGGACTCGAACAGTGATCCCTAGCCCCAACCACTTCATAGGCTGAAGCTTACAGGCATGTGCCACCATGCTGGCTTGCCTTTATGATTTAATGTCTTCACTTGTTAAATGGACATATTAATAAAATCAACTTTGTAGATTTGTTGAGAATTAAGTACCTAAATACTGGAAGTTCATTTTAAATATTAGCCACTTAATATTGTTACTGTACAAAACCAACTCAGATCACTACCATTACTTATCAGGATTTCTGGAACAACTGCAACTTAGTATGCTTATACTTTAATCAGTCCTTTTTACTTTAGCCTTACTAGTAATGTAAGATGCACACTTAGTTGGAATACTTAATTCAAAATTCCCCAGTGGGCTCTCTCTTGCCACTGGAATAAATAGTCTGTAACATCTTTCATAACATTTAAGGTGTCTAGTCCCTTTCTCTTAATATTCTGCCCATTTCTACCACTTTAAGGTGAACTGGTAGGAATCCTGTTGAAAAGCAATTTTGAGTTGGATGTGACTCCAAAGCAAGTGAGGTTCAGTAAAGCCATGGTAAGCCCAGTCTATAAAGATTTTAGGCATAAAATCTTCATAATAATAACCAAGTACCTGCTCTCATAAGGGATGCATAGATCCAGGAACTTTGTGCATTGCTGCTTGTTTGAGTAGTCTCTCTGAGAAATGGTTGGTATCCAGATAAGACATATGAATGAGGGAGTTTGCTTTTGAGGAAGTACGAACCAGGTAAAAGCTGGGGAACACCCAATGAAGATGGCAACCTTAGGTTTAGAATGGTCAGTTTAGAACTCTTCTTTCTAACATATATAACATTAATACACCAAGGCTTATTTGTTAAGATCACACCTACAGAAAAAATGTATTAGCAACTGTCTTTCTGTTCTTTGTTGCAGGAGGGTATGATTCCATTCCATTTTATCCAAACATGGTATCAGATTTTCCAGGAACAAGTTAAAAAGAAGGGAGCCTGGTTCCAGAACACATCTCTGGAAATTACCTTAAGGACCCTGACTCATGGCAACATTACAATGTAGGTTCTATATGAGCATCAATAGCCAGTGGTCTTCGTTGAGCTAATCACATGTTCCTGTTTAATGAGTCAGAGGTTGAGAAAGATTTTTATAAAGATTGTTAACATTTAACTTTGTTGTTGGAAATTAGGGTGTATGGAAATGATATTTTGACTAAGAAACATAGTGATACTCATTCTTTTTTTTTTTTTTTTTTTTTTTTGAGACTAGGTCTTGCTATTTTTTTTTGCCTGTGGAACCGCAGACTCTTGTTGCCTGGGGTACCACAGATTCAAGCAATCCCCAGCCTCAGCTTCCCAGGTAGCTGGGATGACAGGTGCGCGCCACCACACCCAGCTATTTTTTTGGAACTAGGTCTCGCTACGAGCCCCAGGCGGGACTCGAACCGCGATCCCTAGCCCCGGCCGCTTCATAGGCTGAAGCTTACAAGCACGAGCCACCATGCCCGGCCGTGATACTCATTCTTGACCACTTGTGCACAGTGTGAAACTTCCTGAGTATATGTGAAGAAACAGCAAAATAAGGCAACTGCCATTCTTTATTACTATTTTGGGCTTTAACCCCAGACTCTGGGGAGCTAAGTTGAACGATTTGGAAATCTCTACCTTGACTGGATTGATCTAAATAACCTACAAACAAGGTTAACCACTTGTTTTTACTTACTGCACCAAAGTTCAAGTCCCCAGCCAACACCTATTCTTTAGCTATGTACCCTACCATGTGTCTCTCACAAGGCTCATTTCTTTGCATTTATTCTTTGTTTAGCCTTCAAAGCAGCAACTCTGAGATGTGGATATTTAAAGTTGAGGAAAATGAATTTTTAAGAATTTGAGTTACTTCCTCAGGTTCATAGAAATAAAAATTCCTTGCCCTCTAGTCATGGTCTGCATGTGTTCCCTACAGATACCAGATGTGTCCCCAAGAGTGAGTTAGAGATGTATTAAGGTAATGATATTTTCCCCTACTCCCAGTGAGGGGGTGGGGAAATTGGGGTGTGTGCACATCTGGATAGGGACTTAGCTCTTTGAGTTCCTGGATACATCTGAGTAGTGTGTCCTTCATACTGTGTGCCATACAAATAATGTATTTTGTGTATACCCTAAACAGGATAAAGGTAGAGACGTACTGGCCTACTGTACTAAAGACTCAACAACAGGGAGCATTTGCCCCCCAGTACCTATAGCCATTCCCTTCACCTTTTCAGGCTAAAGTTAATCTGCTGTGTGGGAAGTAAGAGTCCTAAGGAAAAGGGGAGAGGGAAAAGTCGGTGGGACCTGCTTCACAAGAGCAAGTAAATTGCAAGCCTTATTTTCCTGAGAAGTAACAGCATTCCAGAAGGATGACTGCACTTGATTCGCTCTTCAGGGTGCCATCATGAAATCATGCTGTTAAATCTTGACACTACCAGAAAATGTAGGAGGTATGTCCAGAGCTTTGGGGAAAAACTAGCAAGAACTTTGAGCTCCCTCTAGAGGTCACAGCGATTAAAAAGATCATTGTAGAGATCTATAGGGAAATAACTGTACCTAAAGCTGTCAACATAACCTTTGCCAAACTGGCTTTTTTTATTTTTTTTGAGACTAGGTCTCACTATTTTTGCCTGTGGAACCTCAGGCTCTCGTTGTCCAGGGTACCACAGACTCAAGCAATCCCCAACCTCAGCTTCCCAGGTAGCTGGAATTACAGGCACGCACCACCATGCCCAGCTATTTTTCTTTTTTGGAACTAGGTCTCTCTACGGGCCCCAGGCGGGACTCGAACCGCGATCCCTAGCCCCGGCTGCTTCATAGGCTGAAACTTACAGGCACGAGCCACCGTGCCCGGCCCTCAAACTGGCATTTTAAAGATGTATTCATTTCTTTCATTGGGGAGTAATTAGTTACGTCTGAGAAAAAATTTGGGCTACTAGTATTTTAGTTAGATATGGGGGCCAATTCTAACATTCTGTGTTTGCCTATAGAGAATAATGAAAATGGAGCATGTGTCCAAGCAGAGTTTTTTAAGGGGAGCTCTTAAGTGTTGAAATGAACTAAATAAAAATGATAGATTCTCTGCTTTTATGCACCAAGCGGTTTTGATAAGACCATTGAATTTAACACACAAAGGTGGTGGTCAGTATACTGGTTGCTTTCTCACTCTTCCCTCACCAACGAGTACCGGAAGGTTAATACTATGAAATCCAAGCAACAGGCAAAATATCCAAGGAAGCTAAAGCACAGTTGTTTTTTAACTGCTGGAACCTCAGCTGACCAAGCGAGAAATGTTTTCTAGGACAGAAATCTTGGTCATGGTTGGAAACTTTGGATAAGAGTTCATTATGGTGCTAATCTTTATCCTAGTTATTTCTTTTGTTCTTAATGCATTTACACTTCTCAAATTCAGTGAGTTTATGTCTTCATATGTAACTGTAGAATGAAATTGTTGCGATAATGTTTAATTTTGCTAATTTTTTTTTTTTTTTTTTTTAGAGACTAGGTCTTGCTATGTTGCCCAGGGTAGTCCTGAACCTGCGGGCTCAAGTGATCCCTGGCCTCAGCCTCCCAGCGCTGGGATTACAGGTGCACGCCACCATGCCCGGCTGGTAGTTTAATTTTGTGATAATATTAAGAATATATGAAAGTCACACATTTTTTTCTTAATCCCAGAAATGCTCAAAAAATAAAGACAAGGAGGCTGCTCTCCACCCACCTGTGGCTATGCAGGTATCTTTCTTTCCCTACTAAATCTCTACCTTTTAATTTTTTTTTTTTATTTTATTTTTTTTTTTTTAAAGTAAAGGATCCAGTAGCCAACTTGAAAGACCTCTCTCTCAGTGACCTAATCTGGAACAGTTTCAACTACATAAGTTATATAGCATTAGATTATAACCCAAAAGTATGAAATAAATATCCATGAATTCATACTGATAAATTACAGAATAAATGAATGAGAAGAAATTTACTATATGGAAGAATTTTAAATAATCTATGTGATTACATTCCTTTCAATGGGATGTAATTTAACTCCCACCATCCCATGAATGTGGATTGCCCATAGTGACTTTCTTCTAGAGTACTTATGTAAAGGGTATATGAAATGACCATATAGTAGAAACTGATAAACAGTGCTTTGGCCAGATAATGTATGTGATAGGATGTACTCTTGATATAAGAATGGCTTGGGCAGCTGGGCGTGGTGGCATGCGCCTGTTGTCTAAGCACTGGGAGGCAAGAGGCTTGGGGATTGCTTGACTTTGCAGGTTCGAGACTACCCCGGGCAACATAGCAAGACCTGGTCTTGAAAAAGTAGCTGGGCGCTGTTGTGGGCACCTGTAATCTCAGCTACCTGAGAGACTGAGGCTGGGGATCGCTTGAGTCCACGGTACCCTGGGCAACATAGCGAGACCTAGTCTCCAAAAAAAAAAAAAAAAAACGACCTGGGCCATTCTTTTTATAGTCTTATTACTAATAACCCATAACTGTGATGTGACCCTGAGAAAAATATTGACAGTCCCAAATTTAGGGGACATATTGCAAAATTACTTGATTAGTGCTGTTCAAAATTGTCAAGGTTATTAAAAACAAGACAAGTCACAGACCAGAGGAAACCAAAGAAACATGATGTCTAAGTGCACTGTGATATATACTGTTTAGATCCTGGAACTGAAAAAGGAGTTTGGTTAATAAAAGGTAGGTAGAGGTAAGCTGCTTTTGCAGATGTGTTGTCTTTTCGAGAGTTCTAGTTTTGATTCCTGAGTTTTGACACATGATGTACCATAGTAATGGACAATGGCAATAGGAGAAATTACTGAGAAGTACACAAGAGCTTTTTCTACCTTTGAAATGCTTTCATAAATCTAAAAGCATGGCAAAATAGACTGATAGATTCTGCTCAGTTGACTCTTCTATATATGTATAGAATTCACTCAAGAGATATTTGAAAAATGGAACACTTATGTGTGTCATCGTTTGCAGTTAAGTGATTTTTGATTTTATGTTAAGTGAGGATGAACCCATCTTCTGAAATTGTAAAGGGTAGTAATAGGTGACACTAGACTGCAGTCCGGTGGCTTACTGAGCTGCAGCGGTGGTGGGCGTTGAGCAGAGCAGAAAGTTGTCCTGCTTTATTAGCTCAGTTCCAACTGATAACCCCATTAATTGAATGTAAATTACTGAAGGTAACTTTCATGAAGTCACTATTGTTGATGAATTTTTTTCAAGTTAAGGAGAAATATATTTGGGCCTGTTTTTATCAGAGTGAGATCTCTAGCACAAACTCATGGTTGTAGGTTTACTAACGCCACTTTTGCAGATGTGTTAGTCTTTCAGATCTTTTATTTTCTATTTTAGAAGTTTCCTAATGCATCTTTTCCCTTCAACTATTATTCTGTTTTCTTCCTCCCCTAGATGTACTGAGTTAAGATTTAAGTGTCTGAATATCTGTTGTATATACTTTGTGAAAGATAAATCCTATGAAGATTAGTGTTTCTTTGTAGATGAAAAATTTGAGGTTCATAAAATGTACTGATGGTGTACTTGTTATTTAGTAGCAGAGCTTAGATGATATTCCAAGGGTCAGAATTTATAGGGGAAAAGGTGTGTAAGGGAAGGAAGATTTCAGGAAAAGGCAAGATGTCAAAGAAAATTGTCAGATAAGAGCATTTGGTGGTTTTCTTATATGCTGGAACACTTAAAATAATTTAAACATGTTAGTGATATCTTTATATATTAAAAATTGGGGTTATTTCAGGAAGATAACTTCTGGAACAGGCATGAGTTCAAGGAGATTTTTGAAATTATGAAATTTTTTTGTCAGACTTTCATACTACTCTACTTTGTAGGCAAATATCAGTCATTTGAACAGTAGTATTTACTAATCTTTTCTCTAGTATAAAAGATAAAAATTTTAAAGTTCTGGTTGAATTGGATGCTTCCTTTTATTTTGCCAGTATTCTTTCCTGTGAATTTTCTCCTTGTGGTATAAACTGTATGAACTGTTTTAAAGATACAATATCTTTCCCAGTTCCCATGTCTTTAGTTATAGTGTAAAAATAATTATTTTGTTAAATCAGTAGATGCTATCTTGGTGTATTTCTACCTCTCCAGAGACCTAGTATGAAATTCTTTATTTTTTTTTTCTGATAGATCACATATACAGAGCTAAAGGAAGGAGAAAAAAGTGGTATTTCAGTCAAAAGTAGACAATATAAGCTAAATAAGGAAGCATAAAGTCATGACAGTGTGTGTGTAGAAGGTGTAAAACATTACTAGAGGATGTGATGAATGACCTGGTATGAGAAAATAAGACATGACTAAGCAAAGTGGTCATTTTGGGAAGGGGGACAGGGAATAGAGAAAGTTGAATGACAGATTCACAAATCTCATCATAGTCTTTCAGAGGATATTCGAATTTATATACAGTGAAACTTACCTACCCTTTTAGCCTAAAAACTTTGATAGAACAATTAAATTACCATCATATAGTCACTAACATGGTCAAGATACAAAACCATTCTAAAGCTGGGCACTGTGGCACGTGCCTGTAAGCACCAGCCTGTGTAGCGCAATTGTGACTGGGGATCACGGTTTGAGTCCCGCCTGGGGCAACATAGTGAGACCTAGTTCCAAAAAAATATCTGGGCGTGGTGGCGCGCACCTGTAATACCAACTACCTGGGAAGCTGAGGCTGAGGATTGCTTGAGTCTGTGGAACCCCAGGCAACGTGAGCCCTGCAGTTCAGTGGGCAAAAATAGGGAGACCTAGTCTCCCCCCCCCCAAAAAAAGCTATTCTGTAACCCCAAAAAGTTCTATATTCCTTTGTAGTCAGCCCCTATCCCTATCTTTATCCCATCCTTGACTTCTAATAGCCATAGCAACCACTTACCTGTTTTCTGTTCATCTAGCATGTCTTTTCCAGTATATCAAATAAATGATAAATCATTTGTGACCTTTCAAATCTAGTTTCTTTCACCTCAGCATCATGCATTTTGAGTTTTATCCATGCTGTTGCTTCTGTTAGCAGTTTGCTTCTTTTAATGAGTGGAATTTCATTGTATGCCTATACCACATTTTGTTTATTCATTCCCACTAGGGATCTTTTTCCCTTGTGTCTAGTTTTGGTGATAACAAATAAATATGCATTTGTTTCCAGATTTTTGTGTAAATATAAATTTTTCTTTCACTTGAGTAAAAGTTAATCACCTATTTATGTGATTGTTTTGTATCTTTATGTGGTGTTTGTTTAAACTTTGTAAGACTTGTTTTTCTCACCAATGTGTGTCCTGTGTTGCTTTTCCACCAGCTAGCTAAATGTGGGAATGTCAGTTTAGTACCAGCACTAGGCATTGTTAGTTAAGAAAGAGAATTTATTCATTTGAATGGTACATGGTGGTATCTCGTTACTTTATGACTTTTGACCCATTGTCAGAATACCTATTACTGATACATATATCCCTCTGTTGGCTCTGGTTATGCTTTGTTTTACTTATGTTAAATAAATAGAATCAAAATGCTATTGTGACCTTTTTCCACTGTGATAAGCTATTGACAGCTTTCTTAATACAAGTAGATCTGTTATTTTTGTTTTGAACATATACAAGTCTACTTGGATAACCTTGAAAGACTAAATATTAAAATAACCATCCAGTACAGAGCAGCTTATTTGTAAGACATTAAAATTAAGTTATAGTCCTAAAATACTACTAAAATGCACTTACAAATACCATTGTACATGTATATAAGTATATCTGGTAAATATTTTACAGTTGGATTGGTTCGCTAAAAGTGTAATCAGTTATTTCATATGGTTATCTCTTATTGCTGAGATTTCAGAAGTTTTTATTCTTTTAATTTTTATAAGTTGATTAGTTTAATGTGATAACTGCATTCCTTTTTAAAAATTTTATTTATTTACTTAATTTTGCAAAAACAGTGCTATCTGAAATATATAGTTAGGTTTCTGTAAATCTTTTTAAAGTACTTGTATTGCAGCATTGATTTTTATCTTTGCTTTTACAGTACAAGATTACCAAGTGGTTGCTTGAAACCATTGGTTACTAATCTTTAGTTTTCTTGTGATTAGAGAAAGAAAAAAAATTTTTGAGAGTCTGTGGTAGCTCAGTGTATTAGTTTGTTAAACAATCACATGGCTATCTGGAAGAAATAAGTATTTAACTCTAAAATAGATAAAGTAAAATTCTCCATTAATGTATACTTGTTCCAAACTTTTGTCCTATTGGATTCTTCTTACAATAAATTTTGCCAGTGATTGGGGGCATTATTGACATTTATTAGACATGGGTCAGGCATGTTGGCCATTTACAGTTTTACAGGGTTATCTTGAACAAGAAACAATTGTCCCATAATTTGCATGACTTAAGATACTCTACCAAGTGTTCATATTGTGAGAAAAACTTTATTATCTAAGCCTAAAACCCAGCTCTTTTATTGATGATTTATTTGTTTATTTGTTTATTTATTGTCCAAGTTTATCATATGTTTTGAAGTTTATTGTGTGTGTGAATCAAGAGTAGAATACTTTGAAATACTGGAATTTTACAAAGAATTATTCAAATACTCCCCACTTTGGTGCCCTAGATTGCAGTGACACATAGGTTAGATTGCTTGGTATAATCCTGTAAGTCAGGTCTTTGTTCTTTTTGCAGTAGCTAATCTATTTACCCCATTCAATGTATCTTTTATTTCGATAATAAGTTTTTGTCTTTTGGCATTCTTTTTATGTCTTTTCCATTAGTTTCATAATGTAGTCTAGTACTGGAGCCTGGAGCATATTTACAGTAGCTGTTAAGGACCTTGTCTGCTAGGACCTCATTAAGTTTTGTAACTTGTAGTTCTTTTTGTTGTTGTTGGTTTTTGTTTCTTCTGATATTTTTGTGTTTTACATTCCTGGTGATTTTAGATTGCATAAACATTGTGAATTTACATTGTTGAGCATTAGATCTTGTTTTGGCATGTAGTTACGTAGGGAATATTTTGATCCTTTCAAGCTCTAATTTTAAGTTTTATTAGGACAAATTCAGTCTTTAATGCTAGTTTGATCCCACACAGTTACACACTTCTGAGGACTCCACGTCATTAATTACGAAAACTACTCTTGCTGATGGAGCCTAACTACTTGAACCCTGATAAGCTTTTTGGTGATTCTTTGTTAGGCCTTGTGATCAGGTCAGTATACTAACAAATTGTAAATGATTCTTCTGTAGATTTCTCAAGCTTTCTCTGCTCACAAGTGCTCTCTGCTCACAGGTTTCTCTACTCATAAGTGCTGGCCACTTTGGTTCTTCCTAAACCCCTCAGTGAGATTACAGGTCTTGTTTGGGTATTTCATGACACACTGCACTTTCCAGAGAGTAAACTGTAGGTAAATACAAGACTTAGGGTTCGCAGTTTTACATTCAATTGTTATAATTATCTTTCTTTTCTTTTTCTTTTTTTTTTTTTTTTTTTTTTTTTTTTTTTTTTTTTTTTTTTTTTTTTTTTTTTTTTTTTTTTTTGTAGTTTTATTTTTCCAAGTTGTTCAGAGCAAGATTAACTTAGATTGTCTTGTTCTCTTGTGGCCAAAATAATAAGACTAATTTGCTGATTTTAAGTTTTAGCTTTTTTCTTTCATATCCTTTTGAAAGAGAGGTACATGGCCAACATATTTTTATTGGGTACTTTAGTGAAATTTTTGAAAATTAAGTTAGTTTTAGTATTCTTTGTTAATAATGAAATGTATGTAACAAGAGGAGACTTATTACCTGGTAGACTTGTGAAAAAATCAGATATTATTTGTAAAAGGTTAAGAGTAATATAACCCACCCACCCCCTTAAAAACTTAAATATAGTTTTTAACTATATAAACATGAGTTTATTTCCTTCCAGACTTGAATGTTTCCTTTCCTATATAGAGTACTACATGGGCAATTACTCTTGTAACAAGTTATTTGCAGTCTATGCACCAAAGCAGTTTCTTTTGAAATTATATTCACAGGGCACAATTTTAAGACACATAGTTCTATTACAGAACTTTTGTAAGCTTCAGTTAAAATTTGTTGTTTTGTATTGTATAAAGCAAATATGTGAGTTGCTAGAGGTGTTTATTTGTAGCAATGTTTATAGTGTTTTATGAACTTCAATCTCTAAAATATTCTTTGTTATTAAGCTTTAAAACCAAATCATTTTGAGATAAGTAACAGGTTTATCAAATGACTGTGTCCAGTAAAACTTTTGGTAATCTGTAATCTAGATGATTAACAGTACAAGAAAAACTCCTCCTAGTTAATTCCCTCCTGTTTATTTTTATTTTGAAAAGGAGGGAACACTTCTACTTAGGCGTATGTATTAGAACTCTTTTTTTTATTGTATATTTTTTGATACTCTTAACCACTCTTTTTTAATCATTCTTCACCTTTTGTGATCCTATTTCTACTTTGATAGAAACCTCTTTAGGAAGAGGGTAAACTTTAGACTTTTTACCCTGTGCTTTGACTGTGTGGCAGATGCTGAATACTTAGTTTATTGTAGGAACTAGTAATGATTATGTGATCACTAGTAAATGATATACAGCCAGGTAGTTTGACTCTAAGTATTTTAGGCATTGCAGGCATTTTGGCAGTGAAAAAGAGTCAGTAAATTGAACGTGTTATTTATTCACCATCCCATAATTTCTGTGATGTCATCATTTCCATACTATTGTTATTCCTGCTAAATTTGAATCCTGGCTCTGATACCTGAGAGTGGTATCATAGGTGACTTCCTTAATCTATTAATGGTTCCCTTTACTCTTCTGTGAAATGAAAGTGTTTATATCACAGTGATCTTGTATGGATTAAGTTAACTGTTTGTGTAAATGCTCACCTAACTCAGTGCTTTTGGCGCATACCATGGTTATACATATCTATGTACAGTGTGTGCTTTGGAATTAATTTGATGTTTTGTATCCTTATAAAACTACTTATTATTTTAATATTACTGTTCTAAGACCATACTAGAGCAGGGATTGATACTCTGTGTAGGCATTTAAATGGTAAATGTTTTCTATCCATCTCAGCTGTTCAGCCCTGTGACTCAATCAAAGCAGCCAAAGACATATGTAAACAAATGGGCATGGCCAGTTTCCAATAAAACATTATTTACAAAAACAGGTTTGTGAATCATGGTTTCCCAACCTGAATACTACAGGATTACCTTTGTATTTCCAAATTATTGTGTGTTTGATAGCTAATATCGTTAATAACCATATTTGTACTAATTTTGTTTTCTTTAAAACTGTTTATTTGGAGCAAACTCCTCAAATGGAATTATAAAAGTAACTCCATAAAATGCCTCACAATGCAAAGACTGAAATATTTAGAGAATGTCATACCAGAGCTCGTCATAATTTGTTCTCTTAATATATTGTGTTATTTACTTTTTATACTGGAAGTTTTTTCCTTTGTGAAGTGATGTAGACATCCTTTGTGTGATTGTATCCCATTCTGCATACTATAACATAAGAAATAGAGCAAGTAAATGACTAGAAATTCCTGGTAGAGACAGACAAGTAAAACTTTTATTACCATTTAAAGTAGATTGTAAATTCCTTGTCACTTACGGGTAGTATTTAAATTTTAGAAAGATCAAGAACAGTATAAGTCTTCTTACCAAATATGTCATCATTTCTTTTAAGAGCTACCTTTATGTTGCAGTTTGGAAGTCAGTGTGTGATTGAAACTGTTGGCTTGATAAATACAGTCTAGTGCAGTTCACTAAAATTCTAAAGGTATACTTTTTATTAACTTCATTAGAATGTTCTTTTCTAAGATTAGTAACATTTTTTTCATTGTGAAATAGCATTTTTTTTTTTGAGACTAGGTCTCGCTGTTTTTGCCCATGGGACCGCAGGCTCTCGTTGCCTGGGGTACCACAGACTCAAGCAATCCCCAGCCTCAGCTTCCCAGGTAGCTGGGATGACAGGCGCACGCCTCCACGCCCAGCTATTTTTTTTTGGAACTAGGTCTCGCTCCAGGCCCCAGGTGGGACTTGAACGGTGATCCCTAGCCCCTGCTGCTTCATAGGCTGAAGCTTACAGGCACGAGCCACCGTGCCTGGCTTGAAATAGCATTTTTGATCATAAAAATGTACTTAATGTATCTCTTTAAAGAGGAAAGAATTTTCTGTTGGTTTGTGAGACCATGACCCAGTTGATATGTTACACTTATAACACTTGTCTGGTGTTCACGCTTAAGACTCTGACAGTAAAGCTGATGTCTTTGCCATTTAAACGCATCCTAAAGTTAATCCCATGAGTAAAGTGTTTTTTGAGTAATCTATGCTTTCCTAATAGTTTGTGTTAAGACTACTGTCCAAGAGTAGGAAAAAACTCTTTTACATTTCAGCTTGCTCCTCCTTGAGGCAGCAGTTCCTGTGGTATGTTTTTATGTGCATGTGTGTTTTAAGTAATTAAGATAGTTGTTCAAAACTCTCTTTTTGAATATTCTTGGTTTTACAGTAGAAAACAGATCCAGACTGTCCAGTGTATTAGCCATTAGGGCATATATGGCTATAATTAAAAATTCAGGGATCCACATGTGGCTTGTGATTACCATACAGGACAGTACAGGAACAGAATACTTCAATTGTAGCAGAAAGTTCTGTGGAAAGCACTACTCTAGACTTTCTACTATTATCTACTCAACATTTTTTAAAATGGCATAGAAATCAGGACATGGCCGAGCACAGTGGCGCTTGCCTGTAAGCGACAATTTATGGAGTCGTGGCGGGGTCTGGGAATCACAGTTTGAGTCCCACCTGGGGCAACACAGTGAGACCTAGTCCCAAAAAATAGCTGGGCGTGGTGCCCCACGCCTGTAATCCTAGCTACCTGGGAAGCTAAGGCTGGGGATTGCTTGAGTCCGTGGTACCACGGGCAACATGAGCCTGTGGTTGCACAGGCAAAAATAGTGATACCTCATCTCAAAAAAGAAAAAAGAAAAGAAAAAGATAAAAATCAGGACAGTAAAAGAATATTTCATAAGTTTATTGTTTTCTGATAACATAGATACCAGTATTTGGCCAACCTCATTTGTTTAGACCATGATAAGGAAGCCCTGTTAATTAGAACTGTGCATCTTCAACATTTGCAAGTCATAGCACACTTAGAAAAAATACTGTTTATGTGTACACTGAGATAAATGAGTTGCTCACAGCTGGAGGTCATGGGTTTTGGGTAATCTCATAGCAAAGCAAACCCGTAACAGATTGTTCGAAGGTTAGTTTCATAGTGTTTTACATGATTCTTTTCCGAGTATTTTTCTTAGTCTGTAAGGAGAATTCGATTCATCCTTTTACTCACCTTTTCCTAAGTTATATTCTCAGAGAGATCTTGGCATTTTACAACTCAGAAAAACTTACCTGTAAACTTGGGAATTTAATAGATTTGTATAGAGAACTGCCACGCTTAAAACCTAGTTATCCAGAAAGTGTGATGTATCTTTGGAGTTTTTTGTTTGTTTGTTTTTGTGCAAGGAAAGGAACTAGAGAATACAATGACATATGTGCCTGTTTAAATTCCACTATACAAACCAGGAGAAACTATTGACCTATCTGAAACATGGCTATATTAAATATACATAGTATAAAAATCAGCAAGGAGGCCTCACCTTCCTCTACATCTCCTATTAAAAAAATTCCTGTGCACTATTCAACTAAGCATTGGTTTGTTAGATGTTTTTTTTGTTTTATTTTGTTTTGTTTTTTTGAGACTAGGTCTTGCTATTTTTGCTCGTGGAACTGCAGGGTCACGTTGCCCGGGGTACCACAGACTCAGGCAATCCCCAGTCTAAGTTTCCCAGGTAGCTGGGATCACAGGTGCATGCCACCATACCCAGCTATTTTTTGGGACTAGGTCTCACTATGATGCCTTGAGCGAGACTTGAATCTCAGTGCCTGGCTTTGTTAGACTATTTCTAAGTTTCCTAATTCCATTGACTTTTGACAAGGTAAATAATAAACACCAGTGTCTCTACATATTGAGAAAATTATATGTCTTTCAGTATTTCTTCTCCCTTAATGTTTTAAAGTGAGTTGACTTACAATATAAATCTTTTGGTTCTTGTCATTTACTGACCTTCAACCTCTCCATATTTAGGCCCATTATTTATGCTTTCTCAGCTTCTGTCAAGTGTGCCTCTTCATGATTTGAGCCCTCACTATAATGCTAGCTCAATAGTTAATCCTAGTCATATCATTTAACTCTGGAATTCTCATAGTAAAAATAGTCCGTCCTTCCTGGGATACCAAGTTACACATCATAAAAACAGATGCCTTATTCTTGTTGCATCTTGCAATAAATTATTGCAGGTCCTCTTCCTCCACCTCACCTGTCTGCCCATCACCACTAAGTGATCTCTTTTTTATTTCTCCTTTCTCTCACCCTCCACTTCCTATGTTCACTGACTTCATTGTGTGTCAGCACTATCTTCAGTTTGGATATTGTACCTGCACCATTATTACTGTATTCTTAATTCTGTCTTAAATAAATTAGCCAGGTGTGGTGGCACATGCCTGTAATCCCAGCTACCTGGAAGGCTGAGGCTAGGAATCACTTGAGCCCAGGCAATATAGCGAGACCTAGTCTCAAAAAATATCCGAGCATGGTGGCACACGCCTATAATCCAGCTACCTGGGAGGCAGAGTCTAAGGATCACTTGAGTCTGAGGATTTGGGATTATCCAGGCAACATAGCGAGACCTAGTCTCTTTAAAAAAAGAAAATTAAACCAGACATGGTGACGCATGCCATTAAGTGCAGCCTTAGAGCACGGCTGAGATTAGGAATAGCTTTTAGTCTGAGGATTCGAGACCCGCCCGGGGCAACAAAGGGAGCTAGTCTTAAAAAATAGGTGGGCATGGTGGCATGCGCCTGTAGTCCCAGCTACCTGGGAAGCTGAGGCTGGGGATCGCTTGAGTCTGTGATACCCTGGGCAACGTGAGCCTGCAGCTCCCTGGGCAGAATGGTGAGACTTGATCTAAAAAAAGAAAAAGAAAATTAGATATGGAGTCCCTACCACCAATACACCCATCTCTCATTTTCTTAATCTTTTTATTGCAATGTTCTTATTGACATAATCGTCTCTGAACTTTTCTCCCGTCCATCTTCCCTAAAGATCAAAGTTTCTCCACTATTAGGAATTTTGAACCCATCGGCTTGCACCACACACCCAGTTTTCCCTAATAGGGAGTTGCAATTTTTAAAATTTAGATAAATGCAACATGTTGGACCTGGAGAAAAGATAAAATGATTTAAATACTGAACCAAACCTGCCTATTACTCCACTGACTGAATAAGAAAGTGAATCTGATGTTGGTGTCAGGTATGAGCACTTTACCTAGCCTGGAGCGTACATGGTTTTGTGGCAGCATGACTTTATACCCATATTTGCTTGTTTTTTACTTTGTTTTGCTGTGTGTGAGAAACTACAGATTATCAGTGCTTCAGGAATAGTTGGCTGGGTTGGACTTAAAAAGAGAATGAATTGATGTCTCCAAAGTGATGCCCATTAGGGATTTTTTTTTTCCTCTCAGAGAGATTTAAAGTTAATTTTTACTATGAATGATTTTTGCCTTACTCCCTTATTTAGAAACTAAAATAGTCAGCATGCTGTTGTCATCTTCTACTTAATTCTTATATGTATACCCACTGAAATTCAAGTTTTCTCTCCTGATAGCAACCATGATGCACTTCTGGGCTAAGATTTTTAATATGGAACCAGTGTAGAGCTGTGTAAACTCTCAATGTTTGTGCACTTAAATGTGCAGTTTATTGGAGATGTGTATTCTCAAAGACTTCCAAAAAGATAGTGGACTTGGAAAAATCATCAGTAAGAAAATTATAAGAAGTAGTGCTGAACAGCTTACTGATAGATACATTGGTCAATAAAATTTAAAATTTATTATTCAGTTTTCTGCATTATGTAAAATCTAATTATTAAATTGTTACAGTGAGCTAATATGAACCAGAAAATGACTCCTTTTCAAGAAAAGTTTATTTGAAATGCATACAAACGAGTTTTTTCTGATTTGTCTTAATAAGATAATAATGGTGAATAATAATAGTTAAGTTTTCTTATCTTAATGCCTACTTCTGTGTCTCAGATTTTTTTCCATAGGAATATGGTTTTAATGTCAAAAAGTAAGGAAAGAACAGTGATATTTTTATTTCAACTTGTCTGAAGTTAGTACTAATTTTGAGTGTAAGGTCACTGATGCTAGTAGCCCCTATAAGTGTTTGGGAGCCACAGAAAGAGTTTCTCCTATTGAAGAGGTGTAGCACAAAGCATTTCTGGCCTAAGTATACTCTTTGCGCAAGCTTTTGTTAGAGAGGCCATTAATTTATAACTTAAAATTCCACTTTAAATTAAAAGTTTCCCCCATTTTAGTTTTACTAGCCTTAATTTCGTAGGTTTCTTTTAGGTTTGTATAAAAAACTTATTAAAGGTTCATAAGAAAGACTATTAAGAATAACTTCAATGACACTGACATTAGAATATTTCACAATGTTAATAAGTTTTGTGAATACTGTGTTCTTGTTTGATAAGATAATTTCATATTGATTTTATTCTGGGATGGAATTTCATTATTTTGGTGAGCAAAAAAATCTGTGACAGATTCACTTTAATTTTCATCACTGGTTGGTATGTAGACTTGAACTGTGTTGGGGGAAATGTGCTAAGTTCTGAATCTCTTGTGAAAGAAACTAATATTTTTCTTTGTTTCAATTATACAGCAGATATAATTTCTACAGTAGAATTTAATCATTCTGGAGAATTACTAGCAACTGGCGATAAAGGTGGTAGAGTTGTCATCTTTCAACAGGAGCAGGAGGTAAGTGTTTAATGTTAACATCTGAATTTCACCTTGCTCCTCGGACTGGAGCTTGTTACATTGAAGAATCTCATCAGGGCATGTTGCAAAAAGAAATGTCCAGTGTATAGATAATTCTGGTGTTACAGCTTTGTGTGTATGTACATTGTGTATGTGTGGTGTTTTGTTTAAAAACACACTTTGATTATTCAAAGATTTGACTAGAGAAAGGAATGGAAAGTGGTAGAATAATCCAAGATTTTAACTGGTTTTGAAGCCTTGGTCTGTTTTTTTTTTCCTTAAAAATCCGTACAATAAAAATTGCTTTGACCACTTCTCAATGCTTAATTAGTTTGCCTTCTGTAATTTGGGGATAAGGGGCTATTTTAAAGAAAAAACAGCTCAGTTATTTGTATCCATTCACCCTAATGCTACTCTTGAAATTTAAAAATATATAAAGGTTTTAAATGATAGGTGCATATATATATGCATGTAATATAATGGATAAGCTCTGTACTACTTTTAAATTGGAATTGATTTAAAAATTGTTTCCTTTTCTCTTTGAAGAAGGAAATTTCTCAGTGTAGTGTGCAATTAAAGTGATTTTTGTTTTGTTGTGGGTGTAATTTAGGCATACTTCTAAATCTCATTGGCAGATTTCTCAGTAAAATTGTTTTGCTAATAAACTTTGTCACATTAGATTTTTCTTTACTTTCTCCCTCCACTAAGGAATCAAAAGTACCACCTTTAAAAATCATTTGTTTTGAAGTACTCTGCCCCTGTCTATCTATAATCTATCCAAAAAGAGTTAAGGTGTTGTGGACCAATAAGGTCTTGTAGGACTTTACAAAGAGTTACCTAAATCATAACACAGAGTTAGGTTTTAAAGGATTGTGAAATTCCTTAAGTAAGCAAAGAATCTAGTAATAATACTACTACTTTGCACTTCTATAGCGCCTTTGACCTGAGGATCTCAAAGTGCTTTACAAACACTAATGAATTAATCCTCACAGCACCCCGTGAGGTAGGTAATTTAATTTTAAAAGAAATGATTGTGTCTGATTAGAAGATGCACACACACTAAGTATGTCTCCTTTTATTATTTTTTGGTTAGAACAAAATGTGAAAATTAAGGCTCAAGCTTTTCTTGACCAAAAAAATGTTCTTGGAGGGGGGAGGGACAAAATCAACTTTTCCATTCCTATTTTCAAGCAGCTAAAAATTTGACCTTAAGAATCTTGAAATATTTGGAATTGGAATGGAATCTTAAAATTTCCTTTATTGAAAAATGAGGACGTCGAGACATTAAGATTTCACTTGCTGTCACAGTGACAGAACTGACAGAATTTCTGAAATTTTCATTGTTCTTTGCTATTCATGTTAGAAAATGAAAGCATGCGTGTTGGTTTTGTTACTCAGAACTTAGAGCTGTTTTTTCCCATAGAAATTCTCTGCCACAAAATATGTTCTCTGAACATATTTTTTGCTGGAAGTTAATAACTCTACACTTCATTTCAAAGGAAGATATTTGGAGAAAAACACTTAAAATTTTGTTTACTAAACAATTCTGTCTTGAAAAATAGCGAACACATGGGCATTGTCAATTAAAAACTAATTGACAAATACTTTGCTTGCAAATGAGGTCATTCTTCTAACATGGTATTCTCCAAAACAATCATTGTCTATATCGTTAATTGCAAATTCATGTATCTTATACCTAGAGAGACACCTTTATTTCCGTGCTTAACATACTGTATTAGGTGTTACACATTCACATTTCTGTAAAATAGTATTTAAAAAGTAGAAGAGAATTTTTGAGATATTTTCCTACATTTTAAGTAAATCCCAAGTAAAGTCTATATAAACAAGGCATATAGTAATTAGTTTAGTAACCAAACTCTGGAATTAGAACTTGGGTCTCTGAATGTCAGTTCAGTTCCTACTAACATCCACAGCCTTTATGCATACTTTCCCAATGTGTTCTCGTGCCTGTTTGTGAGCATTTCTTAGTCTTTGAGAATGTTGCTCTGTGTTTACCAGACATGGTGGCCCTTTGCACTATTGTTTTTTGTTGTTGTTGTTGTTGTTGTTGGTTGTTTGTTTTTTGAGACTAGGTCTCACTATTTTTACCTATGGAACCACAGGCTCGCATTACCTGGAGTACCTGTACTCAAGCAGTCCCCAGCCTCAGCTTCCCAGGTAGCTGGGATTACAGGCACACGCCACCACACCCAGCTATTTTTTTGGAACTAGGTCTCACTACATTGCCCCAGAGGGACTTAAACTGCAATCCCTGGTCCTGGCCACAGCTTCCTAGGCTGCCGCTTACAGGCATGCACCACCATGCCCGGTCCTCTTTGCACTATCGTGACTTTCTTTATCTTCTTATCCAAAGTCAGATTGATTGCTTCACCTCACTGGACAACCAGGTATTTCCAACTTTTTGATCTGTAACATGTGAAAAGGCCATATGGTGGCAACTTTAACCCCATTTTTCTTATTTTTATCTTCTAAAGCAGCATTTTCCCTTGATATCTATTCCCCAATCAAAACAGGAATAAATTGAGTTTCTCTTTAGAGGATGTTCATTCAAATAGACTGTATTTCCACTTGGTAATCCTGTACTACTTTGTAGAGGGCGGAGGGGGCAGCTGTGTGTTTTACAGCTAACATGTGAGTAGCTTTCTTCTTAGTCTGGTAGAAGCAGGGCCTGTAGGGCAATTGAGATACAAGGGTAAAATAAATTTCCTGAGGTGTGCACCCATCACCAGTGGTCAGTAAGATTCTAAAATTTAGTATCTAATTCAGCATTCTTTCTAGCATGTCCTGTAATAATAGGTGTCCCACCTGACTGATTTTCTTTGCTTATATAGAAGATGCTCTTGGAGACCCAAGAGTCCATCACATCACCTGATAGAAAATGTAATATTCATCGTCACTAGAAGTCCAATGCGCTATCCATTGCGCAACAGAGCCACCCAGAAAATGTAATATTCAAATACCAGGGTAATGATAAAGCTTCAAGTTTATGTTATTACAAAATACCTCTAAAGAGTTTTTTCAGAGTAGATCATGCATGTAGAAATGTGCACAGAATCCTCAGCGTAGTTTTCTTATTGTTAGAAAACAAACACATTTGTGTAATTATCCACTGGGTCAAGAAATGGGATGTAACGGGTGCTCCACAAGCCCTCTCTCGAATCTCTGTGTCACCATTCGCCTCCCCTCCCTGATCTAATTGTGAGATTGCTTTGTCTATTTTGAACTTTATCTGCTTTCATAGAATTTAAGAGCTATATGGTATTGAGTCTTGCAAGGGTTCTTAACCATTTTTAATGTCAAAATTCCTTCCATAGCTGGTGAATTCTGTGGACTTATCAGAATGTTTCAGTTGTATGAAATACATAAGATTATAAAGGAAATTACATTGAAATACATTTTTCAGTTTATTAAAAAATACTTATTATTGAGTAATGTATGTGTTCCTAGTGCATAACAACTGAGGTGTGATTTTTAAAAAACATGCAATTTCTATAGCAGTGAAGTCACAAGTTTTGCTATTACTGTGGTTTGTTGCATTGCATCCATAATAGAAAGAAATGCAGAATTTCAGTTGGAGATTAGTAAAAATAAATTATCTCCATTTTTACTTCATTCAAGTCCACAGAAGTTCTGTTTTCTATTCATGGAACTTGGTAATTAGGTAGTCTGTGAGACTCAAATTTACAACCTGTTTGTAATGTATTCTTCTTCCAATAAAGAAACTGGGGGGCCAGACAGCAAATAACTAATTAATAATAACTTTAATATTATGAGCTGTTATTCTAATAAATCATCGTTATGTGTTGTATATTATATATCATTATGTATTGTTTTTAGTCTTACAAACATTATGAGAAAATACTTTGCTTATTCAAAGCCATACAATTAATAGTGTGAGCCCTTATTCTAGAGAGTCCCTGCCCATAACTTTTCCCTTTCTGACATGGGATAATTTATATACTAGACTCATGTCAACATCCCTGAATCTTACTTATTCCTCATAGCAAAATAAAGAAGCTATATGTACAGTTGGTACCAGTGTCTCAATTTATTACAAATTAATACATTACATTTTAGTGAAAATAAATGACATTCAATTTTACACAACTAGTTAAATGAGTAAAACTAAATCTGTATTGTAAATTGTGAAGAATACCGTTAATGTTGGATATTGTTTTAACAGATGAATGTTACAAATTATACAGGAAGATTAATGAGGAAAATACATGAGCCTCAGATAAAATATAGCAGCTGTTCACAGAGCTGTTTTCTCTGTATGGAAACAAGTTGGAAAGAGTATAGCTGAGAGTTTAAGGACCTAAGTTATGATCCTCTTTGTATTCTTTCATGAATTCATTCAGGCACCTCTCTTTTTCAACTCTCTGTTGTCAGATTTTTTCCCAACCAACTCTCAGACAATTATCTTTTGAAGATTCCAGCTCATTATAGTATTTTATTGCCCAAAAGTGGAATGTCATATAAAACATATTTCTGTACTGTGTAAGTATATATCTTACCACAAAATTGTTAGCCAAGATAGGATTCTTTTCAATGCTATTTTACTTTAGACCAGATATTATCTTTAAAAAATGTTTTGACATATAAAAGATTATTCACTTACATACTGTCCCTGTATTTGAATGAACTTATTTCTTATCCAAAAAGAGTCAAATCTGTGAAACTGACTGTTTAAATAACTTTTAATAATAAACTTTAATAGTTCATCATCATAACTATTAGTTATTCTAACTACTGCAAAATAAATTTTAAAATTTACTTTTTCTTCTATCTTCTTCCTAATAGCTTACATAATATACTTCATTATATTTTCTTTTTCATTTCTTTTTTTTTTCTTTTCCCCATTAATAGACTAGGTCTCACTATGTTTCCCGGGGTAAGTCCTGAACCCATGGACTCAAGTGTTCCCTAGCCTCAGCCTCCCAGGTAGCTGGGATTACAGGCATGCACCACCATGCCCAGCTATTTTTTTTTTTTTTTTTGAGACTTAAGTCTCACTGTGTTACCCAGGGTAGTCTCAAACCCATGGACTCAAGTGATTCCTAGCCTCTGCCTCGCAAGTAGCTGGGATTACAGGCACATGCTACCACGCCCGGGATTCATTATATTCTTATTGTTAAACACTTTTGGTTAATATCGATAAGCTATCTTTTTAAAATAATAATACAAGGTATTTAGAGTTGTAGAACTTTTTTCCTAACATATTGTGATTTGAAGGCCTTTTATGCCATTAAAGATTATATGTGATCATTTTTAATAATTATGTGATATTCTATTAGAGAGATACTGAAGTTTATTAATGAAGTCTCTGTTAGATTATTAGCTGCTTTCTATCCTCATCCTTTTCTTTTTTGACTGTTAGAAATAAGAGTATGAAACGCTTTTTACTTGAGTCTTTGAACCTTCTGTTGTTTCCTTAGAATTTTTCTAGAAGTGAAAAAGTGAAACAGCTAAGTAAAAGGATATGTAGACATTTTTAATTGTATTGCCAGATGCTTTCCAGGAAATTTTACTGATTTGTACTTCAGCCAAATATTTTGTGATTTCCCTTTCTCCCCTTTAATTTTTGATATTTTCAACCTGTTCTAACTATAGAGAAAAATGAGACAAATTGCTGTTTGAATTTAAAGATTGAATTTTAGTTTTATCCCTTCATATTCCAAGCTCCTTTTTTGTAATGGTTATTGAATTGATTTGCATCAGCCATTTATTGTGAGAGGCAGTAATTCTTTTCCTTCATAAGAGATACTGTTTTTCAGTTTTGTAGATTGCTGCCTTTTTACTTTGTTTTTATTGTTGACTTTTTGCCTCCAGATTATCTAAACACCTGTATATCATTTGTTCTTACTTAAATTCATTATCTAGTTGGGATTATTTCTTTAAATTATGCAATACAGAGATCTTCCCTTCCATTTTTCCCTCCTGCTCTCATTGCCAGAGTATTACAATATTATTTACTGAAAATTCTTCTACATTAATTTTTAAAATTCATCTTTATCAGCAGAGCATTCTTTTATAGTTGTATCCAGATCTCACTATATATACTTTTTCAGTTCCTTAAAGATACTGAATTATAAGGCCAGGCACGGTGGCTCATGCCTGTAAGCTTCAGCCTATGAAGCGGCCGGGGCTAGGGATCGTGGTTTGAGTTCCGCCTGGGGCCCGTAGTGAGACCTAGTGCCAAAAAAAATAGCTGGGTATGGTGGTGCTCGCCTGTCATCCCAGCTACCTGGGAAGCTGAGGCTGGGGATTGCTTGAGTCCGTGGTACCCCGGGCAACAAGAGCCTGCCTGTTTCCACGGGCAAAAATAGCAAGACCTAGCCTCAAAAAAAAAAAAAAAAAAAAAAAAGATACTGAATTATAGTTTTCTCCCCCTCCCCATCCCCCCCCATATTGTGATTGAGTTGTACAGACAGGCTTTGAAATTTACTGGAATTGGTTTCTTTCCCAGATAATCGCCTTATGCTCTTTTAAAGTAAATACTTGATCATAATAGACTTTGTTGCCAGTTTACTAATTTGAAGCCTTAGTTGTTAAGGAAAGATTTGACTCTGCTCTTGCAGAAGGAGAATTTATAGTGAATGTCTTAGTCAATTTAAGAGACTTTTTTCATTATTTTTGTTGGTTTTCTTCCCTCTACCAGTGCACAATATCTAGATCAAGTAAGTTCCTTCTCTGGAATTGTATCCCATATTTACAGCATTGTTCAGAACTAAATTGTTTTAACTAATTAGATAACCTGCACAATAGCACACTAACAGTTTCAGATTTTATAATAGTTGTCACTGCACATTTTAAGTTTTACTTGAATGTTATTTGGCAAAGAATAATGTTAACAGACTTTATAATTGTTTCAACTAGATCCTTGTTCTCCCATTCCTTTGTAGCGTTATTGATATGAAATTGTGACTGACATTCTTCTGAATTGAGTGTAGCTTAGTCTGGGCATAATAGGTACCCAATGAATGTTAGTTTATTGAATCTAATACAGTAAGAATTTCAAAATCTTGATGCACTCCTCTATCACCGCTGTCTTTGGTTTAGAAAAAGTCTGAATTTTTTTTCATTTCCGCTTTACACATTTGATTGTGTAGTATTCTGATTTTTTCTGGAATGTTCCTTAATTTGCTAAATTGATTGATAGATTGATTTTTATCTTGTGCAGTTTTTGTCACTGCCATTAAATGGCCCTTTCACAGGACTCTAAAGTTCTAAAACTACTTTGAAATATAAGACAAATGATTGCTTTTAGTGACTACAAGAGTAAAGAAGCATTAGTAAACAATAAGTTTTAAGCCAGGTGCCATGGCGCATACCTGTAATCCCAGTGCTGGGAGGCTGAGTCCAAGGATTGCTTGAGTCCACGGGTTTGAGACTACCCCGGGCAATATATAGTCTCAAAAAAATAGCTGGGCATGCCTATATTCCCAGCACTGGGAGACTGGGCCAGGGATCGCTTGAGTCCGCGGGTTCAAGACAACCCCAGGCAACACAGCGAGACTTAAGTCTCTTTAAAAAAAAGGACAAAAACCAAAAACCACCAGTAAATTTTAGTTGTGTTCTGTATCAAGACTTAAAAAATATCCAGTATTCTCTTTTAGAAGATGAGCAAAATAATATGCATTTAATCTTGGCTAAATTTTTTTGGTATTTTGTTAAAGGAGTAAAATAAGTACCTTGGTACTTTTCTAAGAGCACAATGTAGTTTTATATTTAGAATTAGCTACTGTACATTGTCAAGTGATGATCTTTTAGAAGTTGTTAGCTTTATTGTTTGCTGTGAAAAATATGAAAATTGTATATCCTTTCCACAAAGAGTAAGGGAAAAATCCAAAGTCATGCCATCACACAAATAAAGACCATTTTGAGTGTGGATGTTGTAGAGTTTTTTGGTTTTGTTTTGCAGAAATAAATTCATGTTGCACATACTACTTTGTAACTTTTAGTTATATATATTATTGGTGTTTCCTTCTTTTAAAGTATTTTGTTTCTCAAACAGGCAAATAAAGAGAATGAACCATTGAGTTGAAAGGACTGCTTTCAACTTAATATATATGTATAGTTTGGAAGAAATATCAACTAATTTTATGACTTATGTTACAAAGTATCATAGATATATAGTTGTGGGATATGCAGAAGATAGATAGTAGGAGATAGAAGATAGTAGTACTAAAAAATATCCTGGAAAAATATAGGACAACATGCTCTTTTTTTTTTTTTTATTTCCAATGATAATATAATGAACCACTATGTATATACTACTGGCTTTTTAAGGTAAATGCAAATATTTTCTACCTAGTCAGATCTGTCAACCTGTCTCTGTTCTTAGCTTTTGTTTTATACTTCAGAAGACATTTTTTCACTTGAAAATTTTATAGAAATTCACTTTTACTTCTTTTACGTTTTTAGACATTATTATTTCTCCTGGAATTTACTTTTGTGTAAAAAATGAAATTCCAGTTATTTTACCAAAGGGTTGGTTCTAACACCACTGGATTTTACTGTTTTTATTTTATTTCAGTTTATTTGAACCACTGGGGCATACTTGAGTTCATGATGTATATATACCATTATGGGTCATGGCTGGATCCTTTCCTTGAGCAAACAAATCTTCACATAGTTGTGCAGGCATCCATATATTACCTTTTATTCACATTTATTTCCATTCCTTGCTCATAAATAATGATTTAAATGTATTTTTGTTATATGTACATTGCTTTTGTGCACTATATTTTTACTTAGTTGTGACAAAATATCACATAGTAGTTTTCTCAGTCAGTATTGACTGAAATTGCATCCACTAAACAGCAGTTTCCTATCTACCTATTGCTCCTGGTACTTGCCTTTCTACTTTTTTGCTTCTGAGAGGCTGACTTTAAATATGTGGTATCTGTGGAACTCTGCTGTGTTTGTCATTTTATAACTGACTCATTTCACTTGACATTTTATATTCAAAATTCATCCATGTTGTAGCATACACTAGGAGATACTTCCTAAAACTAAAAACACATTGTGTGTACACATGCATGCACACATGCATGCACGGAAGCCAATGGGAGAACTGGCACTAAGGAACTTGCATAGGTTTTTGGTTTTGTTGGGGAACCTATACACTAGGAGGTCCTTTCTAAAGCTAAACATTAGTCCATTGTGTGTACACACATGCGTGTGCACGTACACACATGCAAGCCAGTAGGGAGAACTGGTGCTAATGAACTTTCAAAGATTTTTGGTTTTGTTGGGGGAGCCAATTTCCTGCTGTTACCGAAGACAATTGTATCACATTTTCTTCGTTCATATCTGTTGATGAACATATAGGTTGCTTCTACTTAGCTGTTGTGAATAATCTGAGAGCCTGCTTTTATTTCTTTTGGAAATATACATAGAAGTGAGTGCGCTGGATCAAATGGTAATTCTAATTTTAATATTTTTAAGGGTTCTCCTTTCTGTTGTCAAAATGACTGCACCCTTTATATAGTGCTTTTAACTATTGAAATACATATAAAACTATGCATAAAACATCAGAGGACAGCAGGGCATCTTGGTTAAATAGACCTTTCCCCTCTTCCAGAAATCCTTCTCATACCCCTTCCCAATCATTAATTTCTCCCTCCTCCTATTAATGAGCTTCTTGTACATCTGCCTTCTAAAACCCAGTTTAATACAGAGTTTTAAAACATTTTATAATTGGAATATTAATGGTAAGTATTTTTTCTAACCATTTTGCTCAGTGTTATATGTAGTGTGCACATTTTTATTGCCATTTATGGTGCTGTACCATGTTTATACATTATATTTTAGATGGTAGGCATATTGGTTGTTACACTTCTCAGTAAAAAGTGATTCTGCCATGAAAAATAATAGAAAAATTGTTTCACATCTTTAGCAGTGCTTTGATTGTCAATTTACAATTTCAAACATTTTGGAGATTGTGATTTTATCTTTCTGTGATTTCAACTTGTACATTCTTGATTACACCAAGGTTGAATATCTTGCATGTGTCTTTAGGTGTCATCGTTCGTGCCTATTAAATCAAATCTTTGTATGCAAGTTATCCTTGGGTTGTCTCTCACATTTCTTACTTTACTTGTAGGCATTCTTTATAGTTCTTGGGATACCAACCCTCCCTTCTGCCCCCTCCCCTTTTTAAAGTAAGTTTGTGCAAAAAAAATCTTCCATTCTTGCCTTTGTTTTGCCTTTTCATTTTTTCTAAATGGTGGTTGTTTATACTATATAATTCACTCCAGTGTTTTCCTTATATTACCTTCTTCTGTTCTATGTAAGAAATATATCTCTACCCCAAGATCCAGCAAGAAATATTTACTCTGTTATCTTTTTTGGACTGTGCTAAAGTTAGTATGGTAACTCTAGATTTGTGTGGGTACTTAACTTTTAGTTAAAATTACATAAAATATGAAGTTCACTTCCATAGTCATAGTGGTCATATTTCAGGCCCTCAATAACCAGATGTGACTAGTGATGACCATGTTGGACAGCAAAGAAATAGACTACTTTCACTACTTCAAAAAGCTTTTTAAATAGTGTTATCTTTGCAGGTAGTTATTGAACATTCACATTTATATTTCTGATTCACAGGTAGTTAGTTTTCATAGGCCCTTTGAGGTAGTGGGGGGTCAAGGATTGTTTAATTACACATGACTATAGCCAATTGACCAAAAGTCAAATTTAGTGAAAAAGATTACCATAACTCCTCAAGACTGCCTTTGTTATAATTTCAGGGCTATTTTATTCCTTTGTATATTTGTCAGTGCTCATATAAATACCACACTACTTATGATAGTGTGGTAAAACCCAGTTATGATAGAGATACAGCATGTTTTTATGTATATTTATGGATTCTGTTTGTGTCTGTCAAAAATAGTTTTGTTTTTGCATAGTTTTTTCATATATGGTAAATGCTATGTGTCAAAACTCATTTTCTATTTTTCCATTGAGAGCTACACTTTCGAGATACCTTCTTTGCAGTATGCACATCTAACTCAGCTTCTATTTCTGCACCATATTCCATCTGCCAGGTTAATTCCAAACTCCCTTTCCCATATCAACACCACCTTTTATTCTTTTTTGCTGTTGAAATGTGGAAAGTTTTTATTGACTGTTATATGCACTTACTACAAGTACAGAGTACTTCCACAATTATTATAGAACATTTCACATCAATAGATTGTATAGTTAAGAAAATATATTTTCTCTTAGAAGTCATAAAGGCAAACTGAAAAAAGGGCTTTGCAAAAAAACTTGTAAGAAAACCCAAAGATGGTGCATTTTAGAATGTATTCGTTTTTCTATGATTGTAGGAGTTTCTAAAGCAAAAATAAAGCCTTTGACTTATTGTTCAAGTGGTAAATTGTTAAAGACATGGAGTTGTGTTTTCTTGTCTTTATACTTGCTTACTGTGTTCACTCAGGTATCTAATGTAAACACTTCTCTCCCAGTGTTAGGGAAACTCCCACTGCTATCTAGGAGTCTGGCTCTCTGCAACTGCTAATTCACACATCTGATTTTGGTCTCTTCTACATGCTTCTGTAGCTGTCATGTCTACTGTTACAGTCTGTGCTTGTCTTCTTGTTGTTTCCTCAGTGGAAAGTGAATGCTAATATATGAACCCAAACTGCCATTTTTCACTTTTTTTAGATAGAATTTTAAGAAATAAGTGCTTTTGAGACTGCCAAACTCTTCTAGATTATGTAATAACTCGTGACTAGATATATGTAGTTATCATTGAATTTATAGTTTGTTCTTTTTCTGTTTTAGAATATATTTTCATAGGTTTGTGCTTCTCTTTACTCATCATCAGAGTGTGAACCATAGAGAACTCATTTCTGCATATAGAATAGTGTGTGCTTACAGTTTCTCTGAGTTATATAGACCTTTAATCAATTTTTGCTTTGACTTAAGTTTCTCATGAGCAAATTACTTGAAGGTAGAAATTGTGTTATTAAAATAGGTATATAAATACTTGTTTGTTGCTCTATGACTTATAACGTTGAATTGTATGTAGTCCCTTTCAAATTTAAAAGTTTTCATATTAAAATTTGAGTTGCTGTTTGTTGTGGTTTTCTTTTTGGAGAGTATAGTGACAAACCTTATGAGAATGATAATTTTACGTGGAAGAGTTACAGAATTCTAAATTGATGTTTATTGTATATATATTTAAATGGATTATCTACTTACGTGGAAGAGTTTCGTACTGAGATTAAGGTTCTTAAGTTTCATTCTTACCCTTTCTATATCCCCAATGTGGAATACTTCTGCAGTGTGCTCTGTAGTCTTATATTGGCAGTTCCATCCATCACAATTTATACTGCTACCAGAGGGTCCAAATATAGTTGTAACCATAAAGGATCCATTCATATAATCGATAATCAAGTTACTGCAAAAGGAAAAAAAAATCCCCGTTGCTTTTAAGATGATAATTCAATAAAGTTTTCTTTTGATAAGGATAACTGTAATAGCTAATATGTTACGCTTATTATGTTACACTCAAGCATTTCACTTGACAGTTCACTTTTACTTAAGATAGTTGGTTATCAATAATGCCCTTTTTTTCCCCTCCTGAGGCTAGGTCTCACTGTGTGCTGGGGTAGTCCTGAATACATGGACTCAAGTGATCCCTAGCCTCAGCTTCCCAGGTAGTTGGCATTACAATTGCCTGCCACCACACCTGGCTGCTTTTTTGAGACCAGATATTGCTATGTTGCCCAGGGTGGTCTCAAACCTGTGAACTCAAGTGATCCCTTGCCTCTTTGCCCCCTAGTGCTTGGATTACAGACATGCCACCACGCCCGTCTTCTTTTTGTTTTTCTATAGGTTATTCTTCAAACTGAATTTTCTTTTAATTTTACTTTTTGAAATTGATTGCGCACGCACACACACACATTTTGCATTGTTGTCTACCCCAAGGTTTTCCCATCACCTTGTCACCTGTGAACCATCATCTTAATCTCTTGTGCCCATCTCTCCCCTGATATTACCCCCCATCCCTTGATCTGTGCTTTAGTTCTGCCGACAGTTTTAAATTTACCTTGTCCTATTGTTTTCCTGATGTCCTGCATATCAGTGAGATCAAAACTAGATTTTCAATGTTTTTGATGGGAAGATGATTAATCATGTGATAGGTTAAAAGATGAAATTCTAAATTTGATTATAATCCTCACTTTACTAAGCTCACAGTTTCTTTAGCTAATGACTTAAGCTGTATTTACCTGTACTAAATGAAATAAATGACCACTATGGACTAGAGTCTTTTTTTTTTTTTGAGACTAGGTCTCGCTGTTTTTGCCCTTGAAACCGCAGGCTCTCATTGTCCGGGGTACCACAGACTCAAGCAATCCCCAGCCTCAGCTTCCCAGGTAGCTGGGATTACAGGCACGCACCACCACACCCAGCTATTTTTTTTGGAACTAGGTCTCGCTATGGGCCCCAGGCGGGACTCGAACCGTGATCCCTAGCCCCGGTCACTTCATAGGCTGAAGCTTACAGGCATGAGCCACCGTGCCCAGCCTGGACTAGAGTCTTAAGCCTAACTGAAGAGTAAACAATAGTCGATGGATTTGCATGGTGAGGTTTGCTGTATTGCTGAATGTGGGCAATATGAGCGATAGCGCTCTATAGCAGTTAGTCTTGGGTTGGTGATTGAGGATGGGTCTCAGGATCCTAGATGTCTTTACATTTAGGACAGCTCTTTCCTTAAAGAATCTCTGGCTTTAGTAAAATGGCCTAAAGGCAAGGAACATAATAAAAGCACGCAGTACATCTTATCAAATAACTGAGGGAGCCTTGACTAAACAGAGAAAGGTGTGCCTCAGCCAGCCATTTCTCATAAACTTTTATTATTTAACCATAACTTTTTAGATCTACTCCTTTGTTATGGATGAATCTCTGTACTATTTAATGTGTAACGAGAAGTTAGTTTTTAAATGGATCCTTTTTAATGTATTTTCCTATTGAATTTGGCTTATTAGCTAGGTTTTACTTAGTTTTCCTTTTAATTAAGCTTTATTCCTTGAAATTTTTTCTTGAAAACAGTACACAGTCCTTCCTTGACATAAAAAATTTTGACATTCTGATGGTGCAAATGTGATACATACTGTATTTTGAATTTGTCTTTTCCTGGACGACCTATATGTGGTACAAAACATTGAGTGCCAAACAGTGGTAGCTACAGCTCAGGCAGTCAGCCATGTGGTCAGTCACTGATACACAGTTTACTGTTTTTCACTTCAATACAGTAATTCAGTAAATTATATGAACTTTATAACACTTATAAGATAGGCTTTTTGTTAGGTCTTGTTACCCAGCTGTAGGCTAATACACATATTTGGGCATTTTTAAGGTTGACTAGGGCTCAGCTGTATGTTTAGTCAGTCAGGTTATTTTAAATGCATTTTTGGCTGAAAATATTTTATATATTTGATGGACTTATTGGGAGTTAATCCTGTTGAGGAAGATCTGAATAATTGTATTTAAGATGAATTAGCCAAAATTTGTAAGGTCTGTTGAAATTAATTACATTTGGTTGTTTTGGAATATTTTTCAAAAATGGTCCAAATATTTTTGTTTTCATTTTAGAACAAAATCCAGTCTCATAGCAGAGGAGAATATAATGTTTACAGCACCTTTCAGAGCCATGAACCAGAGTTTGACTACTTGAAAAGTTTAGAAATAGAAGAAAAGATCAACAAAATTAGGTGGTTGCCCCAGAAAAATGCTGCTCAGTTTTTATTGTCTACCAATGGTAAGTGTAAATATTTTTTCACATGCCCACTATGTACATCTATCAAAGAGATTCCCAGGTTTCAGGTTTTTTTTCGTGCACACACAGGTTATAGTGGAAACAATAGACTTTCCCATTAAATTACGGTTACATTCTGTTTCTGTTGCACTCTGGCCTCAACAGCCTTTGATAGGTTACTGAGTTGAAATTACCTCATCACCAGGTGGGCTAAGCATGGATCTGCAACCTGCCATGAGAGAGGAGTTGGAATGACTGGACCGTGGGGAAGGGAACAGGGAGAGCGGGGTGGGAATATATGGGTACCATATTGAGAGGAGGGGACCATACCGAAGGAGAACAATGATTGGACAAATATGACTGGTGTTGTATGAAAATAAGAAAATAAATTTCACATCCAAACACCCCCCCCCCAAAAAAAAAAAAAAGCTGCCTCATTCATAATAGCTGGTACTGTTGAAATCTGTACAAGCTCTACACAGGTTAAGTGCACAATAAATGTTTTTGTCTTGTTGTCCGCCTACCCCTACCCCCATTTACAAAGTGTTACCAAACTCTGCAAAGACAGTTTCAAAGTGTAAATACTAAATATCCTTTCAAAGGATAATCTCTACATAAGGATACTTGGAAGAAGAGCACTATTCTTTTGGACCCTTGTCTAGTAAGACTACAGGCTCAAATTGACATGCTGCATTCTTCCCAACATGTCTCATAAGTGGAAGGTTTTCTTGCACTGTTTTGTTTGCTCAGGAAAAGTTATTAAGTGAGAGTTAAAGTTGCTAAATTTAATTTTCCCTTAGTTTCTTATTTTCCTAATTTTTTTCATGTGACTAGTGGATGTGGTATTGTCTTGAGGGCTTGAGTGTAAAGATCATTTTACAGCGATTGATAGATAACACTTCTGAGTGACCATGGTCTGTAAAGTGTAAGAGTATTTTTGAGTTGGCATAAGAGTTGGGGAAACCGATCATATATTCTCACCCCATTATTATTAAAATCAAATTTTACCACTTGTTATTTTGTTTTTTTGAGACTAGGTCTCGCTATTTTTGCCTGTGGAACCGCAGGCTCACATTGCCTGGGGTACCACAGACTGAAGCAATCCCCAGCCTCAGCTTCCCAGGCAGCTGAGGTTACAGGCACGTGCCACCATGCCCAGCTGTATTTTTTTGTAGGTCTCGCTATGTGCCCCCAGCGGGACCCAAACCGTAATCCCTGGCCCTAGCCGCAGCTTCCTAGACCACCACTTACAGGCATGCCGCCCCCATGCCCGGCCAAATTTTACCACTTGTTAAATGACATTACCGGTTTTTAAAAGTTAAATTTTGTTTTGGATGTGCATCATTGAAAAGACCTAACTTTTTTTAAAAACCATTTGCAGAATATAAACTTATTTTAAAGATTTAGTATACAGACATTTATGGAGTGACATGGTAGAATCTACAAAGTTCCTCTTCATCCAGTTTAGGATGCAAGTTATATTGAGTTCTTGGAAATACATTCCACATACGCTACTAAATGACACAGTAAAATAGAGATGAAGATCTTTATCTGGATCTGAATCTTAAAAATGTGCGTGATTTAATTTTCTCTTAAAGTATTGTCTGGGCTTAGTGACTCACTAGCCAAGAATAGACTGTGGCATGGGGCAAAAGAGTGACTCAGTTTAGAAGCATAGCAAACATTACCTTATCCAAATGATGAAAGTTACCATTACTAGTGGAGAAGTCACGTGATTTACTGTACAGAAACTCCTCACTCACCTGTGGTATTCTTCCTGAAAGTCCATGAACCCAGTGTGATCATAAGAAAATAGCAGAATACACCCAAATGAGAGAGACTCTGACAAACACCTCAGTGCTGCTTATCAGAACTGTCAGGATGATGAAAAAATAAGTACAGTTTGAGAACTTGTTAAAGTCAGAGAGTGTAAGGAGACTGGACAACTAAATACACTTTTTTGTATCATGGAACAGAAAACGAATATTAATGGAGAAACTGGTGAAATCTGAGTCAGGCCTGGAATTTAGTTAATAGGAATATACAGTGCTAATTTCTTAGTTTTAACAAATGTACCATGGTTACATAAGATGTTGACTTTAGAGAATCTAGGTGAAGGGTATATAGAAACGCAATTTTTGCAACTTTTCTGTAACTCCAAATGTAATTGTAAAAGTAAAGGGGAAAAAACTGTTTTCTGTGTTCTTCAGGTCTAGAAATTTTGTCTTGAATGATTTTGGAACATTTGCTTTCAATTAGTCAGTTTTTTAAAGTTCTATTACATACTTTGGAATTCCTAATGCAACTTGGTAAAGAGTATTTAGGACAACAGAAATAGCCAGGCCTAAAAAGGAATTTGTAGAGTCTTTTATAGACTATGCTAGGAAGTGTTGTGACCAAAGGAGAAAGATCTTCCTTTTATTTTTATTCTAAATAATTAGCTATCTTAACTGACTTCAGTATTTGTTCTCTTTTAAAAATTAAATGCTAAGCGACTTCTTATATATTTGTATGTATGTGAAGAGTCCCATTAAAGTGAGATAGAAATGCTATGTTTAAATCTACCTTAAAATGTTTTCCTATCACCTTCACTCCACAGCGTTTTTAAATGTTTCATTTTGGGGGATGACTTTTTTCATTTTTCCTCCAGATAAAACAATAAAATTATGGAAAATTAGTGAAAGGGACAAAAGACCAGAGGGGTATAATTTGAAAGAGGAAGATGGAAGGTTTAGAGATCCTACTACAGTTACCACACTACGAGTAAGTACATAAGAAAAAGTGATTCTAATTCTAATGCATGGTGTGTTCTTTATCATATAATCTAGAGTCTGCAAAGAACCTGAGTATGAACTCCTCATAAAGGTTTCACTGTGGATAGGGGCAGAACACCAGTACTCAGCACTGGATTGTCTTGTGCCACACTTGGTTTGAATGTCAGTTATGACAGGATTGAGACTCGATGGAGACTAGAAATATAGATCAAATTTTCTAGGTGTAATAAAAGTATCAAGAAATAAATGCTCTGGGCTAATTGTCTTTTTAGCCGCTACCTTAAATTATTAACATTACATCAATTAGAAACGACAGATTGGATGATTTTATGATAACATGGATGGACTTAGAAGAAATCATATTAGCAGAAACAAGTCAAAAAGAAAAAGACAGAAACCAAATGGTTTCCCTATTATATGGGACATGGGAAAGGTAAACAAAAAACCATAAAAAAAAGTCAAAACAAACCAACAGCCAAATTAAAGTACACAACTGGGGGGGAGAGGGAGAACGACGGACGACAGGGTGGGTGGGAATGGTGGTGGGAGGTGAACCCCAGAGATCACAAATATGTGAAATTTATTTATAAATAAATTATTAAATTTTTTGTAAAAATTACTGACATTAGCTTTGCAAGGTTTTCAAACAAAAGATTGATACTAGCATCTATTGAGTATCTTAGTACTCTGACCTTAAAAGTAAGCCCAGCTGTTCAAGTTCCTTCTTCCCATTTTCAGCACTTTAAGGGATCAACAGCAGTTGCTTTTTAAAATTAAATCTGTGTAATAAACTGTTTCATGTTTTCTCAAAAATTAGAGTAATTAAGTGAATCTTAATTGCTGTTGTAAACAATAAGCAGTTTTTAATGGTTGTTTCATGTCTTTTTGGCAGGTGCCAGTCTTTAGGCCCATGGATCTAATGGTTGAGGCCAGTCCAAGAAGAATATTTGCCAATGCTCATACATATCACATCAACTCAATTTCTATTAATAGTGATTATGAAACATATTTATCTGCAGATGATTTGCGGATTAATCTTTGGCATCTGGAAATTACAGATAGGAGTTTTAGTATCCATTTGGTTTCTGTGTTTGGTGTTGTCTGTACAGGATTTTTTTCATCTCTCTTTAGTGTACTTTGATTGCCTTTTCTAATAATGTCTTATTTTATGCCATGTTTGTTTTGAGTGAGCAGTGGGGGATATTATTTAATAAAGGACATAATATATTGATTTAACTTTTGAATTCTTGGAACTATAAGGAATTCCTGTATTGTAGTTCTATGGCAGTCGGGTTTTTTTAATAGTAGAAATTTTTGTTAGAAGAGAAACAATACTTTTTGTTCCTTTTTTAAATTAAGGTAATGTTGGTTGGTAGTACTGAATGTGATTTAGGCGAATACTTTCACACCTCCTCAGATGTTTTGTCACCATTACTACTCCCACCACCAAAATACCCATAGTCCTTTCATTGACCATTAGGCCCTCTCTCCACATTTTTAGAATAAGTAAGTATCCCATTGTGAATACATACCACATCTTCTTAATCTGATCCTCTGTCATTGGGCAATTAGGTTCTATAACTGACTGTTGTAGTGTTGCAATGAGCATAGAGCACATGTTCCTTTAAATTAGTGTTTTTATATTCTTTGGTTCCTGTTTTTAATGTTTTGATGACCCTCCATACTGTTCTCCATAAGGGCCGGATCAGTCTACATTCCCACAGCAGCGTGAGGAGTTCCTTTTTCTCTATACCCTTGCCACTGTTTTTTTGTTGCTGGTTCTTTTTACATGGGCCATTCTCACAGGAGTGAAATGATATCTCATTGTGGTTTTGATTTGCATTTCCCTAACGATTTTTCTTTGGATTTGCAGTTATTACTGATTTTTTTTTCTTTCTAAAGCACCTTTTTTAGCTGCTAAGTTATCAAGAAATTTTAAAATATACTTTATAATATAGTTATATGTATACAGTTTATGTGCATGCAAGGTATATTTGTTTGTAAGTCACAAACATGCACAGAAAAATTTCAGAAGGCTAATATACAAACAATGAAAATGGGGTTTGGAGAAGCATTTCTACTGACTTTATGATTTATATGAATTTTTCCCCAACCTTAGTGAGAAAAATTAAGAACCTTTTTTAGCATTAAATAACTAGGCCCCCTCATTTGTGCAGTTTTCCCTCTTAAGAACATTTTGTTTTGTTTTTGGAATGTACACTGAGTCCTCTTTAATATTTAGGAAGATAAACTTCTCAATCTTTATACTCCTGAGCTTTTTATCATATACAGAGAGTTCCATATTCTAAAATATTTTTTAAAATTTACCCTTGTTCTAATACATATATTTTAGCTTTAAAAGTTTTAATCTTTCTGTTATGTTTGCTCATAAAGAATAGAATGCAGTTTATGATTAATACTTGTTCTTAAGTCTGTGAACTAATTTCAGATTTCAAGAAATATAAGCCTGTATTTGTTCATTTTTCTGAGTGGCAATTCCTTAATAAAATACTATCTAGATATTGTGGATATTAAGCCTGCAAACATGGAAGAGCTAACAGAGGTGATTACAGCTGCAGAATTCCATCCAAACAGCTGTAACACATTTGTATACAGCAGCAGTAAAGGAACTATTCGGTTATGTGACATGAGGGCGTCTGCTCTTTGTGATAGGCATTCTAAACGTAAGTTCATTGCATTTTTTTCCCCAAAAGATTAATTTTCTGTATTTGATGAAAGATAACTTGTCAAAAGATAATTTTCTGTTTGTTTGAAACTTGCCTCAGACATGGTAACTACATTTACATAGATTTACAGTACCAAAACTGTACCCATGATCTTCTCCTAGTTAGTCTGATTCTACATGCAGCAACATGGATTATTCTACTGGAAAAACAAGACTTTTGGGAGGGCATATGTGTTGATGTAGTAGCTGTACCTTTAATGGCAATCAGTTCTTTGGGGACTTGATGTTGGGCTCTTAGTCCACATCAACCCTTCCCCTTTCTCCCTTTTGAGCTTCCTAGGAAGATTTCTTACGATATTTCCTTGACATAGAGCACTGGGCTTAAAAATAAAGGAATTACATTATCCTTGTCCTCAAAATGCTGATTACTTCTAAGTCGTGAAATTGGTATATGCCTCTTAATCAAAAAATTTTGCCTGGCCACTGAAAATGTAAATGCCAACATTAACTTGGATGGTGAGACTGGCATGTTTTCTTGTAACAGTAGAGACAAAGTCAGTGAGACATTTGCAGAATCTGTCACCTTGGTGAATTGAGAGAAGTCCTGGATTAATCTAGTCCTAAATTAACAAGGACTCTGCAAATACAGTAGATGCATTTTGACTTCAACCTCAGTAGGAAGTCAGTCTCTTAAAGAAATTTAACAGACTATGTTCATATAACCAAACAGATGTTTTTCAGTTTTTCATTAGTCTGTCATTTTTAGTTCACTATCAGGAAGTTTGTGAATGGTTACATCAGCAAATGCTTTGTCCAAGCCAGAATATTATACAAATTGCCCTTTTTTTCTTTCTTTTTCCTTGTTTTTAGTGTTTGAAGAACCAGAAGATCCCAGTAACAGGTCTTTTTTTTCTGAAATCATCTCTTCTATTTCTGATGTAAAATTCAGCCATAGTGGTCGATATATGATGACTAGAGACTATTTGTCAGTCAAAATTTGGGACTTAAATATGGAAAACAGACCTGTGGAAACATACCAGGTATTTACAATTATTTTCTTTCAATGAGCATATGCTCTTACTTACTTTTATATATTATAGAGAAGGATTTTGTACTATATGTTAATCCACTTTTTTTTAATGTTATATGTTAGTCCGCGTTTTTAGTAGTATCTGTTCACTATTGGGACTATTCCTTCAGAAAGCTTTTCCTGAAGACAAGTTTATATATACTTTTTTTTTTTTGAGACTAGGTCTCACTGTTTTTGCCCATGGAACCGCAGGCTCGTGTTGCCCAGGGTACCACAGACTCAAGCAATCCCCAGCCTCAGCTTCCCAGGTAGCTGGGGTGACAGGCGCGTGCCACCATGCCCAGCTATTTTTTGGGGACTAGGTCTTGCTATGTGACCCTGGTGGGACTCAAACCGCGATCCTGGCTCCGGCCGTGGCGGTTCCCTGAGCAAAATAATTATCAGGTTTATTGATTCCTAATTTATCCCTTTTTGAAATACTGAGTAAATATATAATTATACCTTCAAAATAGGCACAATAACTTTTGATATTGTATAAAAGATCAAGTAGTGTTAGCGAATTTATAAATGGTTTACCTTCAGTAAGTATAGTTTCACCAGGGTCTGACCATGCTTACATAACATGCACTTAGTACAGGCTTCAGTTACTTCTGTTCAGAAATTGATATTTAAAGAGGAAGTAAGCACAGTAATATTACACATTTTATTAGCAATTAATAGACTGACAGCCTTGTTAGCATATTCAGATATTGTGTAATGTTCTTTAATTAGTCTCTTTATCTGTGCTATTTACCAGTGCTTTCAAGCTATCAAAGGCTGCTTGTACCATGCCCAGAAGGTACTTTCTTGTTGTTCAGTTGGAAAACTTGTATTCATAAAAGGGACTCAATGTTTGTAAAAGGATGAAATGCCTTTGTTGCTGAAAGAATTAAATTTTAATAACGTTGAAATGTGTGTGCATGTGTCTAGATTGACCTTTATTATTTTTTATAATGGATTTACTAAATTATTTTCTGCATATCATTTGGAGACTTCAAGGTGTAAGCACTGTATGTGTATTTCCCCCTCCCCCCCCAGGTGCATGAATACCTCAGAAGTAAACTTTGCTCACTGTATGAAAATGACTGCATATTTGACAAATTTGAATGTTGTTGGAATGGATCTGACAGGTAATTGCTTTTAATTTGAACCTCTCTCAATGTGAATTTTACTACAGAAACAAAATTTACTATTTCACTAATACTGTTGCCACATTAACTAAAAGCAAATTGACATAAATTACAAATCTGAACTTAATTTTTAGAACTCCCAGAGTTTCCATGAAAAATGGCTAATAATATGGTAATATTGGCAGTTAAAAGTTAAGCATTGTATTTCACTAGCACTTTGTGAGAATACAGAAAATAGTCTAGATATCATAAATTCTGTCTTTAAATTTTTCCCTTTTCTAACAAGCCAGGTAAATCACATTGGTTACCCACTAATAGAATGGTGGAATTTCAGTTGAGTTATTATTAGGCTGTTTCAGAAGTAATTTAGTCAGTAAACAATTCCATTTGGAAAAACAAAGTTTTCCAGATGATACTACATTAATATCTCATAGATGTAGCAATGAGGTTTTGTTTTGTTTTTTATTATCCCCAACATTGAAATAGTATGATTTTTATTGTTTTGTCCCTTTACTACCTTTACATACTTACATAAATTCTATTTTGCTATGTCATATGTTACCTTATTTCCCAGAATAAATGCTTTAATTCTTCAGTGTTTTAGTTAGTGTTATTTACCATTTATATGTTCTGATGGTAAAAATGTAATTTGGGAATTACTTGTGTATGCCATAGTTATAAATACTTCATCGTGTGTTAGGAGATACTTTATCAGTAATAGTTATAGCCTTAAGCTTGATATGATTTGCGTTTCATGGTTTTCAATGTTATAGAGGATAACAGACCTTGATCACTTGCCTTTTTTTAAAGCTTTTAAAACAGTATTTTTATCCTTTTAACAAGAGAACCAGTACTGAATTGGCCACATGAACTCATTGCAATAGAAATAAGCAAGTTTTGCCTTTTAAGTATCATACTAAATCTTAGGGAAAAGGAAGACAAATGAAGAATTTGAAAAGAAGATATTATATAATAGGACATGGTCACTGCTTCAAGTAATATTTCTTATACTGTTTAAATATATTACTAGTGGTTTCAGGTTTTATTCAACAATATTTAATTATTTTTAATTGCGGTAACATTGGTTTACAACACTACATATGATTCAGAGATAGAGGTTCACACCTCTTCAAGATGGATTTTACTATACTCCACCCACCACGTAGGCACCAGTGGTCCTCCACTGTAGTAACATGTTTTGTAAATTTTAACTTGAAGAAAATGTACAGTCGTAACATGACTATTATTTAGACTTTACCCAGGGGTCCCCCCTTTTGCTATTTGTTTTATTATTGGCTCTTCTGTTTTTATGTGTATCTGCATAAGCACATGCAAATAAGACACATACACTTTTGTTTTTGTGAATCTGTTGAGTCTAGACTCCAAACATGATGCCCCAACTGTCCCCTGATTTTTGAATGTGTGTTTTCTAAAAGATACACTTGTGTTACAGCACAACCTCTATAGCAGAGCCATCACTGGGTGCTGTCACCTAATCCCCAGGTCCCATCATGTTGTCCATGACTTGCAAATCATGTCCTTTCTCACCACGAAAGGAAATTTGGCCAGATAGTCAGTCCAACAGCATTTAGTTGTCAACTCTTTGGGCTTTTATCTAGAACAGATCTTCATTTTTGACTTTTATGAATTTGGCATATTTGAAGAACACAAATCATTTTACCAAATGTCCCGTGATTTGAGTGTTTAATGTTTGCTTACAGCAAAAATACCACAGAAATGCTGGCCTTAGAATACCTTTTAAAGTTGATAAATATCCTTAGATCAAAGGTCTGAGTCCATTAAAACCAAAGATATTTAGATTGTTTGGAATTACTAGTCTAAATTATATCAGTCATTTTCAAAGAAACCTAGTTCTGTTACATATAGGTACATGTACCAACTTGAGTTCAGCTATGGTGTTAAGTGTCTTTAGGGAAACTGACATTATTGAATAGATGACAATTTAATAATATGACCTGTATAATGTATATTTTTAAATATTCAGGTTTATTTTTAGTACTGCATCTTTTCCAGTTTACAGTTAATGAGATATTTTTTTACCTCAAAAAGTAAGAACTTAAACCACACGGAAAAGATGTTACAGTAGTAGTATCAGATCCTCTCTGAATTAACAGTGAAATTTTACTTATTGGGAGACTTAGCAGATGTTGAACTGTGATGGGTGGGACTGATAGGAAGACTGTCTTGAACTTGCCAGGCATGGTGGTGGGCGCCTGTAATCCCAGCTACCTGGGAGACTGAGCCTAGAGATCATTTGAGTTTGCGGGATCAGGACTACCCCAGGCAACACAGCGAGACCTTGTCTTTAAAAAAAAAAAAAAAAAAAAAGGAATATCTTAATAATTAAGATTATTGGCTAAAATTTTACTTAAAACTTATTTAGTGTTAATACATGAAATGTTAGTTAAAATTATATGTGCTTAATATTCTGTGGAACAAATTTCTTAAAAGGATTAATAAGTTACGCTTATCCAAACCAAACAGTGTCCAAGGAACAAATTAAATAGCTTATAATTTAATAAGATGAATTGCTGGACACTGAAACTGATCCATAGTGCTGCTCAAGAAGGTGGCTGCTCTAATTCATAGGCCATAAATGCAAAAATTTCAACAAGATAGTTTGGCCCCACTAAGAGGTATTACTTTGAGGATGCTTCAAAACTTGGTGATAGCTTGACAGTCATGAAAAGTAGCCAATGACGGAAACCTAAGTTAACTTATACCCCTTTACTCTAGATGACTCCAGTGATTAGTCCCTAGTTTTCTTCACAGCCCTCGCCCTTAATCCAGATCTGCTTGAAGTAACTTTCCTGTGGAGTACTAAGCTAGGTTTCATCACTGAATCATTTTACTAAAAACAAACTCCTGTTCACTTTTTTTGACTGAGTGCTTTGTGTACTTTTACAGTGTTGTCATGACTGGATCTTACAATAATTTCTTCAGAATGTTTGACAGGAACACAAAGCGAGACATAACCCTAGAAGCATCTCGGGAAAACAATAAACCTCGCACGGTTCTGAAGCCACGCAAAGTCTGTGCAAGTGGCAAGCGAAAGAAAGATGAAATAAGTGTTGACAGCCTAGACTTCAACAAGAAAATACTTCATACAGCCTGGCATCCCAAGGAAAATATCATTGCTGTAGCTACTACAAACAATCTGTATATATTTCAAGACAAAGTGAATTAGGGTTGGCATTCCTAGCAGAAGAGCCCACTTCCTGCTTAGTTGAGATAGTTGAATCTAGCATTCGTACCTAAAAAGAGAGAGGTCCATTGTGGCGCCCCTTTCCAGTGTTTGACAATGTGCCATTCAACAACATATTTTTATAGCTACATGGAGAAAGCTCTGTGGATTCATCACTGTGTTGTTCTCCATGTCTGCTAGCCATTTAGGTAAGGGTAGGGCACTTTTAATTTAAATGACTTCTTGCACCATCTTGCCTAATGGACTAGATTGGACTGTATCAACATTGATTTACTCCACTTTTTATGCCTTCCATTGTGATGACGTCAAACACAGTGAAAGCCTTCAGTCATGCTTAATGGGATTTAATTGTGTATCCTCATTACTGTATCATTTGTGGGGTACACCCCTGCCCCCTTTTTTAAATTAAATACAGCTCATTCTTACTGTGGCTTGTAGCATTCCTCCTCTTCTGGCCTCCTGGACTCTTCCCCTTCATCTCTCTTGTCCCTGCCCCTTCCACCCGGTCTTGGTGGTGGTATATTAAAAAAAAAGAACGAACGAAAGCACACAAAATGAGTCAGTTTGGGGTCAGTGGTAAAGGGGGTATATGTTGCGAACAAATGTTTTAATAACAGTTGGCTGTAATCACTCCTTGCCGTGTCTGGCACTGAAAATAAGGAAAAAAAAACTACTACTGAATAAAAGTGACAAAGAATGGAGAATCTGGTTTTCTTTTTCTTTTTAATCTACCTCTTTAAACCAATATTTTGTGTCATACCTATGGGCTTAGTGAAATGAAATGAGTTCCATTGTTTTTGTTGGTATTTTTGTTAAATACACGAAGAGAGAGGTATTGGTTCTGTATTAACATGTTTTGAATATATATTGGTATTAAGAATTTCACAACATAAATGCTACTAAAGATCTTTTTTACTGTAGCTATGAGTGCATTGGATACATTGTATCTACACCTAATTCATTGCCTGTTAACGAAATTGTTGTAAATGGAAACCAAATTTGTAGAACTTCATTTTTAAAGACTTTTACAGCTTAATTTCATTTTTGCCTTATTAAGTCAAAAACTTAAATTTTAACAAGTTAAAGCTTTTTTTTGTCTTTCAGTCCATAAAACATTAAGCTAACCTCAAGTGATTTAACATAGATAAAATTGACATGCACTAATTTTTTTGTATTTTACTGCTATCAAGTCTGAGTGAAATGTACTTTGCCTTGAGTATTTTTCTTTATATTTTTGTTTTTCCAAAGCTATTATTATTAAAGACAAACTTTAAAGGTACAGTGTTCAAAAGTGCTTAACGAACTTCCAGTAGTTGCCTCAAAAAATAAGTTAGTGATCTGTTCATGACTACATTTTCCTAAAGTGGTGATACTTTATCCAAAGATGAAGAGTACCCCTATTTTTAATAGGTAGACTGTACCTTTGTCAATCTTACAGAAGCTTTAATGAGAAAAATATGGACTTTATTTTTAAAAGATACATTTGCATAGGCATTTATAATATTAGAGAATGGTAGTTGTTTTGGTCAAGCAGAAATATAACAACCTTGAATTTTAGAGGACTCCAAGTTCTGCTTATTTGTCCTGTCCACTCCCTTCTGTTCATATCAATGAAAAATGATTTAAAAATTCAACTAATTCCTTTTACACTCAAACAAATATTATGTCTTGTAAGTTAACATTTTTAGCACACAGGAGAAATTTTATGTAATAAAATTACTGTATCTTTTTAACTTAACACATTTGAATTTGTATTTAAACACTGATTATATGTCTGATAATTTTTAAAGTAATGGCACTTTTACTAATTTATTTGGGGATCTTTGGTGCATTCATAATTTGTGTTATTCTTTATGCTTGACTTGGAAATGGGATAGTCCCTTGCCGCCAATATCAGAAGTGATACTCTGTCTCTGAGCAATGCTCCTGAAGATCTTTTTGGGAGGTTGTTTGTCCTCAGTTTGGGTATAGGTCTTGTGATAACACCACGAAATAGCTCTTGGGAATTCTTTTTTGATTCCCTTATAGCTAGGATGATTCTCAATACTAAGGCATAGTGTTTTATATTCAAGGAAACATTGCTAAAACTAAAATGCCTCTAATTAAGGAATGCTATTATTAACTTGTAAAATATTCTCAAGTATCCAATTTCAATTTCTTTGGTGTAGCAAACTATAAGCCCAGCCACTCATCTTACATGGTTATTGGTAATCTTTTTATTAATAAAAATTATACTTAGAATAAACTTAGTCTTGTCAAGTTGCTTGTATTTTCTATCTTCTTGCCACCTAGAGACATACATATTCTATTCCCTCTCTCTTAACCTGTAAAAATTCTGGCAGGTAAAAGGTATCTTTGTTAATCTCCTTTGATCTTTATTCAGTGGCTGGGCAATAGCCTCTGTGTCTATGTATTTACATAACTGCTGGTTATCAGGCTATCTTCTGTGAAACCCTCATCTTTTGTAATTAAAATGCATCTGTATTTTTTCTTTCAACTTAGGTGAAGATTTTTTTTACCTTATGCGTGAGAATTATTCTGGTTTATATATTCCTAAGAAAACTAGAAATACAGGAACAGGTTATTTTTGTGTCTAACAGTATAAGTAATGTGTTTTTAATGAGTATTTGTAATTCTCAGAACATTACATGTGAAAGCTAAAGCTAAACTGTCCTTATAAAAGCATTTAATGAAATTTAAATATAACCTTCTTAGAGAATATTTCTTCAGTATCTTTACCACATGTTAAGTTCAGGTAGCTATCATACACTTGTGGAAGAAGAAACCAAATGGAACGAAAGAAAAGAGGTGCATGCTAGATAATCAAGAATCAAGTCAGTTATGTTAATATTTGGGAGCACTGTTTAGTTTCTTGTTCCTACGCCAATCATTTGAAGCCACGGCGTGTATTTTACCATGTTTTTAATGCAGCCCTTCTCTCCCCACAGAGTCTTAGGGATTAACAGTTCTTTATTTTGTAATTGTATATAGATCAAAACAGATTACTCTTCAGTATCAATCAAATGCTTAGTGAATTTACAGTCTTGTATTCTCAAATGCTGAAGATAACTTGGTTTTTTAAATGTAATGATACTTGTATTTTCTCTCCTGGTATTTTATTCCATAGTAGACTTTGTGACCTACTATATAGATAAAAAATGTCCACATTATTGACTTGAAGTTATATGTATACATAAATACAAAAACACACCATCTCCTCTTAGCTCAATGCCTAGCAAACATGGAGGGCACTACATACTTTAATTTCCTCCAAAAGGAGGACTTTAGCAAACAAAAATAACGGGTATATGGGACAAATTTAATTCTCTTTTAGTACTCCTCACCCATAGCAATGTGAAAAACATGGTATTCGAGCGTTTTTCCACTAGGGGGCAACATCTGAGTCTTAAACGGCAATTTATCTATTTTAAGAATCCGTGGTGGGGGGTGGGGAATGTGTCTTTGCTGCAAGAGTTTTATTATTGAAGACCAATCAGGAAACAAAGGGAAAAGTCCAGAAGTGTATTTATACCCAAATAAAACCACTTAAGCATGATTAAGCAGAAAGTGCTTTAAGGGGGAATTCAGATATCAGCTAGTATCTGTCCATGATCTGAATAACTCCACCAGTAATATGCAGAAGGAACTCCATATTTGTTAATGTATTTTCTTGTACCCTCTCCTGGGTATATGCTTTTTATTACAGAAATTAAAATCATGGATATAGTTTGATATCTTATTTCTCCGTTGAACATTACATCCTAAGGCCGGGCACGGTGGCTCGTGCCTGTAAGCTTCAGTCTATGAAGCGGCCGGGGCTAGGAATCGCGGTTCGAGTCCCATCTAGGACCCGTAGCGAGACCTAGTTCCAAAAAAAATAGCTGGGCGTGGTGGCGCGCGCCTGTCATCCCAGCTACCTGGGAAGCTGAGACTGGGGATTGCTTGAGTCCGTGGTACCCCGGGCAACGAGAGCCTGCGGTTTCACGGGCAAAAATAGCAAGACCTAGTCTCAAAAAAAAAAAAGAGAACATTACATCCTAAATAGTTTTCATCTCAAACATCCTCTAAGCAGGTGTTCCGTCTGTAGCCTCATATATGTGAGCGATCCATTATTTAACAAGTACCTGTTATCAACACTGTGCCAAGAAGTATTAGTGTACATCTGTTAACATACATGCCTGCTTGCTCTGCAGGATTTTTAGAATATATCCCTAAAAAGTTACTATATGAAATGATAAAGATTTAATGTCAGGTGTCTTTCCAAAAGTAGTTCCTTCACAATTATATGGTTATCCTATTTTCACACTCATAGTAACAGAAACCCCATGTTTTATCTTTGTCAACTTGAAAAGGTTAAAACTGCTAACCTACTTTGTGTTACCACAATTCAAGCCAGACATTTCTATAAACTGATTGCAAGACCAGTTACCAGATATGTGCTTTATAAATATTTCCTCCCAGTCTGGGTCTTTTCTCCTTCATTTAGCATTTCTTTGGTGAGCAGATAGTCTTAATTTTCACAAAGTTAACATCCATTAATTTTTTTTTTAATGGATTATGCTTCTGGTGGTATTTCTAAGTAATCTACCTTAATCAGTGTTAGATTTTTTTTTTTTTAAGAAGTTTGCTATGTTCAGCTTTTAAGTGTTACCCATTTACATTTTTGGTACATACTAAAACTATAATAATAAAAATTATATACTACATAGAGATTCACTTTTCTTTACACCTTTATTAAAAATAAATTGGCAGTGGTAGTATTAGTCTCCTGAGCAGTTCCCTTCGTGTCCGCCCATGCTTTAGGGAGCTGACTCTGACAGCTTTATGTAAACAAATCCAACTTCAAGCCTGTTTTACTGTTTCAGTTCTTTTGTCTTTCCATATACACTGTAGAATCAACCTGTTGACAAGAACAGGCACCCATTTGGACATTAATGACAGATGTGTTGAGTCTGCAGACACATTTCAGGCGAGTGGACAGTTTAATATTTGCCTTCTAATCCATGATTGCAGCATGTTGCTGCACTTAGTAGTCTTAGATTTCCTTTATCAGTTTTTTAGCATACAAATCTTAGGCATGGTAGTTTTGTCCATGCTATTACAAATGGTACTCTAAAAAAAAAATCAGTTTCCAGTTGTTCATTGTTAATACCTAGAAATAGTGTTTGTACATTACCTTGTATCCTGATCTTACCAAACTCACTTAATGAAGGTTTTTTAAAAGTTTTCTTTTTAGTCATGTCTACAAAGTATAACGTTTTCCTTCCACACTTTAATTTTTCTTTCTGATGCCTTTTATTTCTTTTCTTTTTTTTTTTTGGAAACTGGGTCTTGCTATTTTTGCCCATGGT
>PVHY01001673.1:114714-149607 GCA_004024945.1 Uropsilus gracilis
CAGGGTACCACAGACTCAAGCAATCCCCAGCCTCAGCTTCCCAGGTAGCTGGGATTACAGGCATGCGCCACCATACCCAGCTATTTTTTGGAACTAGGTCTCACTATACGGGCCCCAGGCGGGACTCGAACCGCGATCCCTAGCCCCTGCCGCTTCTTAGGCTGAAGCTTACAAGCACGAGCCACCGTGCCCGGCCTGCCTTTTATTTCTTATCCTACTAATTGGTCAAACCTTCCAGAGTGATGGTGAAAAGAGTGGTGAGAGCAGATGCATCTTTGTTACCTGTATTGGGGCAAGCATTCAGTCTTTTGCCATTCAGCATGTTGGTTGTAGGAATTTTGCAAATGGCCTTTATCATGCTGAGGAAATCTAGTTTTCTGAGAGTTTTTAATCATGAATAGACATTGGATTTTGTCACATTCTTTATTTTTATTGAAAAGATCATAACATTTTCCTTCATACTGTTCTGGTAAATTACATTAATTTTTTTTAGTTGTAGGCCAACCTTGCATTACAGAATATTATTGGGGCCTCTTGCTAACATTTTGTTAAGTAATTTTGCATCAGTCCTCATGGGATATTCATCTGTGGTTTTAATTTTCCCTTCTCATGTTATTGTCTAGCCAGTGTCGCACTGATCTCATAAAATGGAGTTTCCTTCCTTCTGTTTACTGAAGAATATGAGTAGAATTCATGTAATTGCTCCCATAAATGTTGACAAGAATTCAGTTATGCCATTTAGGTCTCAATTTGCAAGTCTTATTTTTAATCTGGATGAATTTTTAAAATTGAATCATGCATGTTATGTAAATGAACTTTAGCAGTTTGTCTTTCAAGAAAATGTCTACATTGGTGAATAAACTGATATTTTACAGTCCTGGAAGCTGGGAAACTCAGGATCATGATACCAGCACACTCTGTGTTTGGTGAGAAAACTTGCTTGTAGATAGCTGCCTTCTTCTTGTGGCCTTATGTGGTAGTGCAAAGCACTAGTCCCTTCTTGTAAGGACACTAACCCCATCACTTGGGCCTAGCTGCCATGGTCTCATGTAAATCTAATTACCTCCCAGAGGCTCTGTCTCATATTGGGATTTTGGGCCTCAACAATAATACGGGGAGCAGTAAGTCCATAATATATCTTTAATGTTTTCAGTGTCCATATTTCTCTTCCAATCCTGTTATTGGTTATTTGCATCTTTTTTCTTGATTGTCTAACTAGATGTCTATATTATCTTTATATCATTTGTAAGTATTCCCAGACTTTTGATTCCCTTTATTTTATTTATTTGTGTGTGTGTGGGGGGGTGACTAGGTCTCACTATTTTTGCCCGTGGAACTGCCGGCTCACGTTGCCCGGGGTACCACAGACTCAGCTTCCCAGGTAGCTGGGATTACAGGCATGCACCACCACACCCAGCTGTTTTTTTGGAACTAGGTTTCACTACGTTGCCCCAAGCGGGACTCAAACCATGATCCCTTGTCCCCACTGCAGCTCCCTAGGCTGCCACTTATAGGCATGCACCACCATGCCCAGCCTCTTCCTTACTCTAAATGCTTTGTAATCAGTTCACTTATAATTTGAAAACCCTTCCCCAACCTAAAATTAGGAGGGGGGGGAGTTCACTTTATATATGCAATGTTTTCTATGTGATTAATTTTATTCATTACATTTTTATTTCTATTAATGCTACCATGTAAAAGCTGCTTTCACTAAATTTATTTTAACTCCAGCCATTAACTAGAGCATTTAACAATTTTAGTTTACTGTCAGTTGATTCTGTTTCCTGTAATTGTCTTCAAATTCATTTATTTTCCAATATTGTGTCTCCTCCACTTTGCTCTTCTGACTGCAGAAACTTCTAGAAATAATATTAAATAAACGGGAGAAACTATGTTTGTTTTGTTCATGACTTAATGGGGATATCTTTTGGTGTAATGTGGGCTCTCGATTTGAAATATTCTTTATCATGTTAATAAGGAAAAAACCTACCTAGTCCTATTTTTATTAGAATTCTTTAAAAAAATTTTTTTTAATTGAACTGAGTACTATCAGGTGATTGTGACTAGGCATTGAGTTTATTTTCCCCTTTGAACTACTGAAGGGGTGTTTTAATATTTTTGGAATTTTACTTCTATATACAAAATGAAATCTACGTTTTGTGTGTCTAGCTCTTTTTGTCAGGATTGGATCAGCTTCGTGAAATAAATAAGGCGGTGTCATTTCTCTCAAAGCTTTAACAAGATTTTACTTCTTCCACCCAATAGTTCACATCATTCCTGTGGGGTGGCAAGAGGTGAAATTGATATTTGTCTGGTGGTCACTCTCTTTCCCAAAAGGTCTTTCTCATTCTAATTCTGAACTCTGTGCAACGGATAATAGGTAAATAATATATTGGATTCAGATGACCAGGTACAGTGTTCATTAGCACTGACTCATCTTCACCTGTGCATCTTTATTGCTTTAAAGGAAGCTCAGACCTCATTAAGCAAACCTCTTCATTTGACTAAAGATAAAAATACTAAGTTGTTCAGTCCACTAAGAAAACGGAATTATATGCCCTTTGAGGGAGTTAAAGTGTGTTACTAATGTATTATTTGTACCATCCAGTAGAGTCAGCAGGCTGAAGCTTCATAATTTGAAATTTTAAAAGTGACATCCTCACAGTATCTGAAAATGTTAATTTACTAGTCCAAGTCGAATTCAGATTCTTCTTGGACTCTTCTTGTTCTGTTTAGTAACACCCGAAAGGAACCACTGATCAGGGTCTGTAGTTACTTTAAATAACAAAGAAAAGGATCCACACTAGGAGTCTTGCCAGGCTAAGAAAATATCAAAGTTCTTTCTCTTATCCTCTCTACACCTCTCACCTGACAGCTAATTGTATGGCTGTCAAGTTTTTTTTGGTCACATGTATGAGAATGCACCTCAGCAGGTCATCAATTTAGTGCAGTCCTTCCTTAGGAATATTTGGATTTGCACCTCTCCTGCTTTAGAAATAGGGCTCAAACCAGGCAAAATTAGGTGTGTTACAGAGTCAGCACTCAATATGACTACTACTAATAAGTTTTTCAGAAAATGCCATGGTTTATGCAGCACTCAAGCATTTCATTTGACTGCTAAACCCAACACTGATGAAAGGGGATGGCTTTCCCCATTCTACCCAGAAATAGCTCTCAAAGTGTAAGTGACATGATCTCTGCACTGGTAATGGGCTTAGAGCCAGGTTTTCTCATTCTAGGACCCTTGTTTTTAGCACTGTGGTAACAATGCCTTTGAGATTGAAGAAGTGCATTTTTTTTCTTTTGTTTCTGCTTATAGTGGTGATGATGATAATTCCCTCTATACCAAGGGCTTATTTTCTCAAGTAACTTGCCTAGAGTCACATGAGTAATAAGTGGTAGAGCGAAGGTTGAAGCCCAGGTTGAACTATCTCTAGAGCCCAATCTTAGCCATTACTTGAGACTCCCAGGGAAGGAAAAACTTCATACTATCAGAAATCACTTGTTTTACTTTCATATATACAAAAACTTGGAGGTTACATTTTATGGTCTACATTTCCCCATTATTGATAATGCATTTTCATTTTTAATGATTGCTTTATAAGGTTCTATGTATAAAATGGACTTTCTAAAGGGCACATTGATTTTTTTCCTAAGTTTTTGTTGCATCTATTGGCACACTTAGGCAAACATCTACTCTTGACTATCTTACTAGAATTTCCTAGAAGTGAAAGTACTGGGTCAATAGATTATATATTTAAAATCTGGATACACAAATTTTCAAGTTATAACTGCTCAACAGAAGGATTTAGATGAAGCTTTGTTAGTAAAACAGGCTTAATGTCTTAATTTAGATTCAGTATTACAGGTTCTCAAAATTTTCTTCATCAAAATATCTACTTGAGTTTGGTCCTTTATTTTTCCAAGAGCAGTAAAGTTGCAGATTTTTAGAACTAGATTAAACCTCAGAGATCAAAATAGAACATTTCCTAATTCTTTGTCTTGACAGAAGGGCAAAGATAATCTGAGAGAAATCATTTCCTGAATTAACATGCAAGCTGCCAACATTTCATTGAGCATTTCAAAGGGGAAAAAATTCTTTCCTAGAAGTTAAAAGCTAAATTATTAAACCTCAGCTTGGACTTTACATAAGTACATAGAAACTGGGAACTCTGATTAATGTCAGGGCCTGAAGGAATGTCCCTGGAAGAGCAGATGATGTAACATGTCCAGGTGGGATCTCTCTAATGTGGGTAAAGAAGAATCTGGTCTAATCAAGAGTCCTTTTTCTAATCAGTGCTTTAGAGACAGAAAAACTAGACTTTAAAATATACAGTTCATTCCCATTTGTGTTAAATGAAAATGAACACAGTAGCGATGAGTTGGCTTTGGAGCAAGTTGTTCTGGATCCAGCTGTATCGCTGTCAGCTTGTATATGGTATAATTGTGAGTCTCAGTTTCCTCCTCTGTAAAATAAAAATACCCAACTCATCGGTTGTTAAGAGAATGGGATAGGAAGTTAGCCCTGTGGAGTACTTAAAAGGGCTGACACATAAAAACACATAGTAACTTTAGTTACTATTGTAAATATCTGGCACTCTCTTCTGATTATCTGACTTTGGCTTAGGTAGTTGGGGAAAATGACATGCAGTGTAGTACCCACAAACTCTCCAGTCCCTAGACCCAATTTAACACGTATAAAACATTCCCATATGATCACAGGATCCTGTCCTCAGGATTTTTCTCCAAGTAGGGCCAGCTAAACTGTAAATGTCTGCCTTTAACTAGTATCTCACTTGCATGCTGCTTTCTCATAATAAACATGGGAAGCAGACATTTCCCGCAACAGTTCAGAGTATTTCAGGTTTTATTCAGGAATTCGGTTTGCCTTAGCTGAAACTTGCTTTTCTGCACCAAGGAAACCCTATTGTGATTTACAAGCCTTCAGTATAGGTCAACTCCAACTCCTTGTCCATCTTCTACTCTTCCCCTGTGCTCTCTGTTCACATTCATGGTTCTTTCTGTTCTTTAAACATGCCAAGCTTCTGGCTTTCACAAGCTCTCTCCTCTATGTCTTGATTTTAATGTCTATTCAGCTTTCTTCAGACTAAAGCCAGTCCTTCCTTCATTAGTGTCTTATCAACCCCCAGGCCTTCTACGAGTTTCTTGGCCCATCTTACTACCCAAAGTTAGGTCATCCACGTGTTTGATAGTTACCTGTTTCACTGAGACAAGGAGCTAGATTCTTAGCTAAGAAAAGAGATTGAGTTCTTAACTTCAGTGATCTAGATCAAAACATGCCTAGTATTTCAGAAGAACTCAAATTTTATTTTTTGGAGTGACTGAATGAATACATCCTGACTTTTTGATAAGTCCTCTGTAACTTTGCCCAAGGTATTCATTGTATCAAAGTTTTAGATTCTTAGGGAAAAGATGCAAATGATACTTACATTGTAATGAGGATTAGTGAAGGTAATATATCTAAAAGTGCCCACCATTAAACGGTAGCTATTAGGTTGTGGCATTTTTAACGACAATGTGATATTTTATATTTGTCAGATGGATTGTTCACTGAATATAGATTCTACATTGACTTAACTTTTAGAACATTGAAAACATTTCACTGTTTTCTATCTCTTTAAGAAGATTTCAATGAGAAATCTTCAATAATTCTTACTTTGGTTCCCTTCTAAGTTATATGTCATATTTCACTGCTACATTTAAGATTTTCTTCTTAGTAATTTCTTTTGTCATGTGATTATATGCCATGATAGGATTTTCTTTATGTTTTCCTGCTTGGAGTTTGTTAAGCATTTGATAGATCATAATTTTCATCAATTTAGGCAACTTTAAAAAACAATTTCTTTAAATTTTTTTTTTTTTTTTTTTTGAGACTAGGTGTCGCTATTTTTGCCTGTGGAACCGCAGGCTCTCGTTGCCCGGGGTACCACGGACTCAAGCCATCCCCAGCCTCAGCTTCCCAGGTAGCTGGGATTACAGGCGTGTGCCACCATGCCCAGCTGTTTTTTTTTTTTTTTGGAACCAGGTCTCACTACGGGCCCCAGGCGGGGCTCGAACCGCGATCCCTGGCCCCGGCCGCTTCATAGGCTGAAGCTTACAAGCACAAGCCACCGTGCCCGGCCTACAATTTCTTTAAAGAAATTGTTTCTTCAATGGTTTTCTAGGTCATATTCTCTACTTTCTTATTGATACTCTAATGACTATTTTAAGTCTATGTTGGATGTTTGTTAATATCTCACAGGTCACTAAAGATCTGATTACTTTCCTGCCATCATTTTTCTCTGCTTCTTGTTCAGTTAATTCTTCTGCTTTTTCTTTAATTTCATGAGGCTTTTTTTCTGCAATATACAAACTGGCTATGATATCCACCCTGGGAAATTTTAATTTCAGATATTTTTCACTGGTAGGGCTACTAATTTTTTTTCTTGTTTTTTCTATTGAGTTGTAATTGACATGTATCGTGCAAGTTTAAGGTGTGCAATGTGTTGATTTGGTACTTTAGTTTCACTTTCTTATTCAATTTAGAGAAAAATATCTTTGAGCATACTTATAACTACTTCAGCATCTTTATCTACTTGTTTCCTCATTCTTGTAATTTCTGAACTTCTTTCTATTGACCTATATTCCTCCTAGTGATAGCCCATGTTTTTCCATGTTTTCTTAGAATGTCTACTAATTACTATGAGTTCCTTAACATTGTAAGTAATAGTGAATGTTCCACTGCTGAACATGTAATTTTCTTTTTCTCTTAGAGCACAGAGATTTGTTCTGGCAGGCAGTTATTTACAATTCAGTTTCATATTTTAAAGACTGTAAGCCCAAAAATAAATTCATGTACATATCAGCACCTAGTCAGTGAGAAAGCAGCTCTCCTCATACATGGTGAACAAACAGGCTCCTTGTTGCTGGGAAAATTGGAAAACCACACATAAGAGAATGAAGTTGAATCACTTACTAACCCTACACACAAAAGCAAATTTCATACAGAGTAACGATTTAGATATAAAACCTGCAACAATAAAATACATAGAAGAAAACATTGATATGTTCCATGATATCAAAAATAAAGGTGTTTTAGGTGACTCAATCTTTGATTAAAATTACAATGAGATACCATCTCATATCCATGAGAATGGCACATATTAAAAAGACCTCCAACAGAGAATGCAGAGAAAAAGGAACACCATTACACTGCTGGTGGGAGTGTAAACTGGTGCAACCATTATGGAAAGCAATCAGGGTTTACCTTAAAAACTAAAAATGGAAATACACAACCCAACAATACCACTCCTAGGCATATATCCAAATAACATAGAACCATGAACACAAAAATCAGTATGGTCCACAATGTTCACAGTATTTACAATAGCTAGGCCTTAAATGCTCACTGGTGAATGACTGGATCAAGCAATGACTGCTATAAAGCTATAAGATGAAATGTAGCCGTTTTCACAAAATGGAGGGAGTTTGAGAGAATTATATATAGTAAAGCAAGTCAGAATGATTTAAAAAAATACTGGACATTCATCTAGCAGACAATTTCATAACATAAGGCACTTAAAAAAACAAGTGAGCCAGGCATGGTAGTGTGCCTGGGCAGCTGAGGCTGAGGATCACTTGAGTCCACAAATTTGAGACAACCCTGGGCAACATAGCAAGACCTAGTCTCTAAAAAGAAAGAAAGAAAAACACATAAGTGAGCATGAATAAACACAGTGAGGCCTCTGAGATTACCGAGCAGGGACTTGAGAAAGATAAGAGGAAAAGTTTACAATTAAGGATTAAATGTGGAAATATATGTTTTTTAAAAAAGATGTGTTAAGGTGTATAAATTGGTTATAAGTTTACTGTTCATTGTCCTTATAGTCACATTTGACTCTTGAATTTGCAATAAAAATTATTTAGATGAATTAACATTAAGGAAAATAAGATTTCAGTTTCTCTGCCACTCTAGACTCATTTCAAATACTCAATTGTCACATGTGAGTAGCATCTCTACTGGAAATTAATAGTCTAGAATAGAATATTTTTAATGCTATGGGTGATTTAGAACTACTGTTTGGCATGATATTTCTGGGGTGTCTTCTGCATGTCCAATGGGAACACCCCCTGTCTTTTTTTCTGTTAAAACCTTTTCATGGATCATTAAGCCTTGCTGCTTAGAGCCTCCACATGTAATATCCACTAAAAAAAAAAGAATAACAGGGACATGTGTAATGCACAACCTATCTTCATTGCTGGGTAAGAATTTCTTTGCTCTTTATTGTAATGGAAGATGAGATGCAGTGATGTCTTCAGGTCTGGTTGTCAAGATCCAGCTCCAGTTTCCTCTCCATGAGAGCTTAACCAAAGGAGTACAGCTCCTATCCCACTCTTCAAACAAAGTGAAGACAGGTGTCAAACAGGTTTCAGGTCACTTCTCTGATTACCATAATACAAGAAGATTGTTTTAGATATAGTTTAGGATTTTGATAATGTAGTACTCCACAAGATTCTGTTCCTTTGCTGGAAGCACTTAGTATATACTGCAATGCTCATTGTTACATTTTCTAATTCCTATCAATTTATTCTCATTTCATCTCTTCTGTGGTTATGTTTGCTACCAAGCAGAGATCTCACAAACTAAATGTAGGATATGTTGCTTGAAGTAGAAAAGGATTCCATTTTGGCACCTGTAAAAATTTCCTTTCTTTCCACCGTTACACCTTTTTCCTCATTCTTATTGCCTTAGGTTTGTACCTTTCAAATAAAACAGCAGCCTGTTAATCCTTGACTCACACTTGTTTCCTAGGAAGTTAGATTACTAGTTAATTATAAGATGATATAACTGAGGAATAGCCAAGGTAAAAGAACCGCACAGTGTAAGTTATGTGAGAAAGGACATGGAATTCCCATTCCTCATTGGGTGTGCCACTTTCCCAAATCTCCAGCTGCTCGTCAATCTGGAAGTTCCAAATATATCTAGTCAGAAACTCAATATATCACATTCCTGAGTGAATCCTGGAAATTGTTCAACTTACCGTTCCCCAGGCATTCTTTGCTTATGGAGTTTCACTCTGTGCTTGCATGGCAAGGAATAAAAGGGATCAACGTGCAGATTTCTTTGCATTGTTCTCATCTCTTCAGATCTCTACCAATAAATCAACCCAGTAATCATTTTGCCTCTATGGACTCAAACTGCTATAATTTCATCTCATCAAGTCTCCCGTGTTCTGCTTTTCATCCTCTTTTCTGCTATAGGCCTTCCTCCAAGTAGAACCCCAGAGTAATCTAACTTGTCTTGATTGTTTCCTTTCTGTTTTGTTTCAAAGTCCTAGTCTCACTTTTGTACAATAAGTGAAAAGTACTGTTCTGTACATTTGATCCCATTTATGAGTTCTACTGTCAGAAGATATGTCCAGTTTCTGTTACACTATCATGATGGAAGTGGAAGTCCCTGTTTTATAAAATTTTTTAAAATTTTCTGTCTTAGCAACTTATCCAAGATAAATTTATTTAATTGATTCATGTTTCTACTGCTATTACACATAAAACTGAAATTGTATACTGTAATTATGTAACTAATTCTACTTAAATAATTGTATTCATAATCTAAGATTTTGTCTAGAAATTTTTTATAAACTTTTCAGTCAGTGATGCATCCTTTATTTATTTCATTCATACGTATACAATTTTTAATTTCTATTTCTTTCATATTTAGGCATCTAAATATAATCTTATAAAGAAAATCAAAATTTAAAGAGGATAACTACATATTTTGCTGTAAAGTCTGGATAAAATTTATGTTAACACTGGAATGAATATAATGAAAAATATATATAGGTATAGAGAGGCATTTGTCAAAAGCTGCAAACTCATTTTAATCACTGTATCACAATCTGTTTATCTTTAAATAAACTATATTAAAGCATGAAGTTTAGTAAATTAATTTTTTATTGTTTTCAAGCACCTCACCATAAACTCATAGGTGTGAATCCCAAAAATTTATTATCTGTGAGTTCACAGGTCAGAAATCCAAGGTGGCCTTAGCTGATCTGTTTGTTCCAAGTTTCACAAGGATGTAGTCAATATGTTGGCTGTCTGGGCTTCTTTTAGGAAGCTGTGGAAGAATCCACTTTGAAGTTCACACAGATCAATTCAATTCATTCAGATTAAGACTGGGGGCCTGGTGTCAGCTCCTAGAAAACTCTCCCTATATTTATATCTCAGAGCAAATACAGCAAATTGAACCCTCATCACATTTGAAATTCCCTAGTTTTTCTGCTTCAGTTCCCTCTTTAGGGATAGAGTTGTTTCCCTTTAGGTGTTCCTAAATTAGATTAGATAAACCTATCCAGATAATACAGTAAAATAGTCTCCTGCTCTGATAATCCAGAAAAATCTCTTCACACAAAAGTGTGTTAGTCTCACAACATAATAAAAGTTGATGTGATAAATTCATAGCTAACATCATACTAAATGGTAAAAGTCTTTTTTTTTTCCTCCAAGATTAGGAGCAAGATGAGAGTACCCCTGCTATGTTGTACTCAACATGGTACTGTAAGTCAGAACAACTGAACAAGAAAAAGAAAAAGCATCCAAAATAGGAAGGAAGGAAGAATATAAACTGTCACTGTTTACTGAAAAAAAAGTTTTATGTGTAGAAAATTCTAAAGAGTCCACTCAAAAACTCTTGGAATGAACAAAGTAAAGTTGCAGGATATAAGATCAATATACATAACTGGTTCCGTTTCTATATACCAACAATAAAGTAAAAGAAGAGAAATTAAATAACCACATTTACAATCAAATAATCCCATTTATAATCCCATTTTTAAAAAGGATTAAATGCTTAGAAATAAATTTAATTAAGGAGGTAAAAAACCTGTACAATGAAAACTAGAAAATACTAGTGAAGAAAGTGAAAGATAGAAATAACGGAAAGATATTTCATGTTCATGGATTGAAAGAGGCTCAATCTTATTAAAATGTCTCTATTTTCAAAGCAATCTTCCAATTCAATGGAGTCACTAACAAAATGCCAATGGCACTTTTCTCAGAAATAGAATAATACTTAATATGTTTGGAACTAACAAAACACGCTGAATAGCACTGAGAAAGGAAAAAAAAAAGCTGGGAGCATCATGCTTACTGACTTCAAGTTTTATTACAAAGCTATAGGAATCAAATAGTATGGTATTGGCATGAAAACAGACACACATGGATCAAGAACAAGACAGGGAACAGAAGAGACAAACAGCTAAATTAATTTATGACCAAGGAAGCAGAAATAATAATGGGGAAAAGACAGTATATTTAATAAATGGTACTAAGAAAACAGAACAGACAAGGAAAGGAATGTAACTAGACCACTATCTTATACCATATACAAAAGTCATCTCAAAATGCATTAAAGACATAAAATTTGAAACTATAAAGTTCCTAGGAAACATCAGTGGTAAACACCTTAACATGGGACTTAGCAAGGGTTTCTGGAATGGACCAGGACAATAAAAGCTAAAATAAATACGACTGTCTCACGTTAATATGCTTCTGCACAGTGAAAGAAACCAACAAAAATGACAAGGAAATCAACTTAATGGGAGAATATATTAGCAAATCATACATCAGATAAAGGGTTAACTTGCAAAATTATTCGTACAATTCAATAAATCTGATTAAAGAATGGACAAAGGAACTGAATATACAGTTTTAAATGAACACATTCAGATGTTCATAGGCCAACAGGCCTATGAACAGATGTTCAACATCATTAATCATCAAGGAAATACAAAGCAAAACTATAATTAGCTATCACCTTAAACTTGTCAGAATGACAATTATCAAAAAGAAAAGTAACCATGGTTGGTAAGCACCAGGGATAAGAACGTAAACTGATAATAACCATTATGGAAAACAGTATTGAGGTTCCTCAAAAAATTAAAAAGCAGAACCACCATACTATTCAGCAATTCAACTTCTGGGTATCTAAAGGGAAAAACACCCTGAAAAGATAGATGCATCCCTATGTTTCCTGCAGCATCATTTACAATACCTAAAATGTAAACAGTTTTAAGTGTCTACTCAAAGATGAATGAGTAAAGAAGATCCTGACACATAAAAACAACAAAGAGCAAAAGGAGTCCTTAGGGGAATAGCATGACCAAAAGAGAATAAACCTTCAGAACCTAGTTACAAAGACATGGAAAATCTGTTCTTTTAATCTTTCAGGTAAAGAGTTCAAACCTGCCGTAATACAGAAATTCAAAGAGATGAAACAAAATTCAGAAAAACAAACATAAGTCAACAAATGTCAAAATTGAAACTTTAAATGTTGGAGATGTATGATGTAAAAATATCAATAGACAAGAAGAAAAGTTATGGAGAAAGTTATGGAAGTAGAAGAAACAGATGAACTAATACCTATCCCGCTCAAACTGTTCCAAAAATTGAGAGAAGGAATACTTCTAAACACATTTTATGAGGTCAACATTACTCTTATACCAAAACCAAAGAAAACACCAAAAAGAAAACTACAAACCAATTTCTCTGATGAATACAAGTGTCCAAAAAATCTTCAACACTTAGCAAACCAAACCCAACAATGCAGTAAGAGGATTATACACCAGGATCAAGTGGGATTTATATGAGCGTGGTCTAATATTTGAAAATCAGTCAATGGCAATTGATTGATCAACACATCAACAGATTTTTTTACGTTAGTAGATGACAAAGACGCAGTTTGGAATCACTGAAAAGGATGGCTGAAAATCAATATTATTGGGTAGACTGACTACGCAACTGGGAAGAATTAAGGTTAAATAATTTACAAAATATGAAACGTGAAATTCCGGTAGATTATGGGTCTAAACATAAAACCTGTAGGAAAATGATAACTTGTAGAAAAATGGATTCACAACTTTGGCATGAGAGTATTACCAAACTACACAAGAACGGTATTTTTGATTTACATGAAACAAAGTTATTACAAGTGACAATCTGAGAGAAATAGGCCACACATAAGTCAGAGAAGACAAAGACATGGAGCTACGAAGTAGGTGGAATGTTTAGGAGCATGAAGTATTTAGGGGTCACCCACATGCAGGAAAATGGCCTCCCACGTCATGTACCAGAAGTAAAACGTGTGAGGATTTGGATGATTATTTTGTCCTGTTTTCCTGAAATTCTTTTTTACAATTATTATTATTATAACAAAGATCGTATTTACATTTTTAATTAAAGTTTTAATTAAAATTTAAATTTTTTAACAACTCAAGTCCGGCCTGCTTGATACTGTTCCCTGCTCGGAGTGTTAATTTTTCACCAACTTTGATTCAGGCGTAAGGCGCGAAGGCACTGGGGCTTTGCTTCTTTTGTGTGACCACGACTTTCTACCCAAGTGAGTCCTGGTATTTAAAAAGAAATGCTCATGGGCAAAACAATGATTCTCTGGTACTTGTAGCAGACTGGGTGCAACACATAAGCACCTTCCATGTCCTCATTACACATTTCTCCCTATCCTCTATCCCAGTTCCATTCGCTTAACTCCATCGAGCTAGCACAAATGACTCGCAAGAATTCATAGCTGGTGTGCGCGTCAGCGTGACGGCCGCGTCTACACGTCCGCGGTCCGCCTGGGAACGCCCCCGCCCCGCCGCGCCCCGCCGCTTGTTGTGTTGTCATCACGTGGTCCGGGCGGGTCCTGACGTCAGGGGCAGGGGCGGGATTGCGCAGGCGCAGAAAAGGGGGCGGGGGACTCGGCTTGTTGTGTTGCTGCCCGAGAACCAGAGGCAGTCTTGCTGTGGCCGCAGCTCGTCCAGCCGCCCGACGATGTCGTCTCATTTAGTAGAGCAACCACCGCCCCTGCACAACAACAACAACAACTGCGAGGAAGGTGAACAGCCTTTGCCCCCGCCAGCCGGCCTTAACAGTGAGTGCTGGGCGGGCGGGCGGGCTCGGGGAAGGGGATGGGGGAGGAGGAGCTGCTCTGGCCGCCGCCACCAGCTCCGCGCTGGGGGCGGGAGGAGAAGGCAGCCCATTGGTCAGGGCCGAGGATGTGCAGGTGACTGACAACTCCCGTCACCTGTCAGGAGGAGATGCTCTGTCCTCCTCCTGGCGGGTCTCCGCTCTCACTTGGGGTCTTGGGCTGGAGACCTCTAGGGTTCGCGGGCGTGCAGGGCGGGTGGTCCGGAAGCGGGAGGGTGATGGGCCGATCCCACCTGTGGTGGGCCCCTGCGCGGAGCCAATCCGGGCGTGGAGAGGCGGGCCTTGGGGTGCGGGTGGGCGGAGCGGATGGTGGAGGGGACGTGGGCTGGGATGGGGACGTGCGGCGGGGACGCTGGGGGATGGACGCGGACGGCTGGCCGAGGGGAGGGGGTAGCCGTGGGCTGCTGGTTGGGCAGGTGTGCGGCGGGAATGGGACCTGGGCCGGATGACCCACCCCCGCGGGTCGGCCATCCCGCGGGGCTGGGAACGTGACCCTCTTGTCGGGTTCCTTTGTTACTACGGGCGGGTCGGGAAAATTGTTTGATAATTGAGTGGTTACTTGTGTCGTGTAGGGTTAGGGCGATGTCACTTTTTTTTTCCCCCTGAGTTCAAGTGATTTTTCATACTATGTTAAACGATAGGGTTTATGTGTCCTATAAGCCTGTGTGTGAACAGCCTCTTGACCCATACAAGGTTGCCCAAATCAGTGTCTGAGGCAGTGAATGTTCAGAAACGGACTTAAAAGCTCTCACAGAGAATTGGAAGTTAACGGGTAGTATTTGAGTTACCACCAACTACAGTTGCTTTTCATAGCATTCTGATGCTCAGACATCTTGTCCTAAGATTATACTAAGATCTGTTTAGAGCTCAGGGTGTTCTTGGAAGAGTTCTTGCCCAATCTTTTTGTAATTCAGCTCATGTGAAAGAGGTAGTTGGGACAGTTAGCATATGGCCTGATGAAATCGTTTTAAAATCTTTTGGATGCTTAAAGGTCACTTAAAGACGTTGCAATATCTTTCATAAGAGGGTGCTGTTCCAGCAGGGCCTTAATTATTTGGGGGAAGAGAATTCCTGTCTTTATACGATGGAGATAGAATTTTAGTATTTTAACATGTTTTCATTACTGTTTATTATGACTCCCATCTTTAAACACTTGAGTGTTTTGTCCTACCATGTAAGATTTACATATTAGTTTCTATGGTATTAGGACTTACTTGTGTCTTTAAATGAAACTTGTTTCACCTATTAGTATGCGTTCTTACTCATTTTAGCATAATCTCAGTGAAGAAGTCTAGAGTAAAATATGTTGTCTGACTTCATAGCAGCCTAAACCGAGGTCTTTCACCCAATCTGGTGTTCCTTTCAGGACGCTTTTCAGTGACCCAGAGTTCCTAAGTTATGCATGCATGTTTCTGGTGTCGTCCGTTCCCCCCCCCCCCCATCGTATGTTATGCTACCTCAGGTACAGAGGTGACCTGCCTCTCTTTTTTTATTTTTTATTTTTTTTAATTTATTTTTTTTACCAATATCTGCTTTATTATTATTTTTTTAAACATCATTTCAGTCCCTAGGGGTCACCCAACACCATCACCTCCCCTCCCTGCCCGCTCCAGCTGGTCCCCTCTCTCCCCTTGTGTGGTTTTATTTGGTTGACCATATATTAGTGAAACCATTTGGTTTCTGTCCCTTTCTGTCTGGCTCGCTCGTTTCTCCTAGAATGATTGCCTCTCTCTTTTTTTAAAATACACTCTCCTAATTTTACTCAGTGCTTTCTGTGATACTTACAAGCTGTTTGCTAGTATGTGTACCTGAACTCAGGTACAAAGGGATTCTTCCCCCTTTTGTCCATTTAATATGTGAGACTATATGTGAGCATTTATCTCCATGTCTGATAGACCTGTGAGGTATGTGGTGTCCTCTGCCAGTCAGTTGCTGCTGTGTTTATATTAACTCCTGTAGAAGTGTAGAACACCCAGTCTGTCTGCCTGATACTAAAATGTTCCTCTTGGAAATTTGGCTGGATACAAAGTATTTTATTTGGAGTAGAGTGAGTTTTTTATAGTTACTGAAATGCTTTTAAATTCTGCAATATTTCATTACTCCCCTCTTGCCTTTTACACTTTGTTTTTTTTAGCTCCTTATACAACTGGACTGAACAAAACAAGAAGTCTTACTGATTCAAGTGATTCATGGGCATTGGACAAAACAACTTATTCAGGCATCTAATACTCTCCAAATTGCTGATAAGTTGAAGTTCTTTGTTGGATAAAGTTGCACAACTATGAAAAACAGGAGATGAACTCATTGTACAGATTATCTCACTTGGGAATTTATCTTTAGTTCAGGGGTCAAAGCAGAGTTATTAATAGCAGCTCATTGGAATATTTAGAAGACTGAAACAGACCCCCCCCAGTTTACCATTTTGGGGGGACTGTTCACTTCCACTACAAATTAGTGAACTTATATTTTCAAGGTGAAAAAGGACACATTTACATATCCAGTTGTTTTATCCTTAGGAAATTATCATGTTACTTAAGAATATTTACATTAAGACTTTAATGTCATAAATTCAGTAGATGGTATAAGGAAAGTCAAGTAAGTAGTGTAATTATTGGTATTGTTTAATGTCAGAATTAGTCTTTTCTTTTTTTCTTTTTCTTTGTGTAACTCTTTTATGTACTTGCTTGTCCTAAACAGTAAGAAGACTTTTGAGTCTGTGACAGGTGAAAATTCAGTTTCTGCTAATACTGTTTTGAATATATAAGTAACTGGTGTGTAAGTCCCTTCTTGTGCAAATAAGATCAATTTTTTTTTTTTAAGTTGTAGTGTCAGTGACTCGTCCAGGTCTGGACTCCAGCATGAGGTTCTTGAAATAAAAAGTATGCTTTGAGGAAAGACAATAGACATAATGAAATGTGTCATTCATTGGTGGATAAAAGTTATATATATGAGGCCATGAGAAGCTGGGGGTGGGGAATGAGAAAAACTCTTCTCTCTGTTCTCCCAAACTCAGGTCTCCTACTACCCTTCTTGTAAAAGAATGGGACCCATGGCTTCAAAGAGGATAATACGGCTGGGCGTGTTGGCGCACACCTGTAATCCCAGCTACTTGGGAGGCTGAGGCTTGGAATCACTTGAGGTTCAAGACTACCCCAGGCAACATAGTGAGACCTAGTCTCAACAAAAAAAATAATAAAATAAAGAGGATAATACAGCTCACAGTCATTGCATGCAATCACAATGCTGATCTTACCTTCCACATGTATTATATTAGAGAATGTAGAAGCATGCCTTTTCAACCTCTTAGCAATTCTCAAAGACTTATCTAGAAATTAGCTCATGTAGTGTACATATGTGCTATCTGGCATAAGAGGAATGTTCTTGGCTTGTACATAATCTTTCAATATAATAGCTTTAATTTTTTAAATTTTAAAACTTGATTATTAGAAAAAGCACTCAGATTTTTTTTCTGTTTTGTATTGCTTGGACAGCACAAACTTCCTATCTTGCCTTGTTTCCTTTCCAAGTTAAAGGGAACTTTGAGGATTGGTGAAGTTAGGACATTAAGAAATCATTAAACTGAAAATCAGGATTGAACTCTGTGATAAAAAGAGGCATAGTTTTCCATTTTTCTTAAAAGAAAGCTAACATGTATCCTTATAATGAATATGTGTATAGCTTTCTCTGCATTGCTGTTTATTCCTGTATTCCTGGAAGAGAATTACTGAATTAAAGGAAATCTAACTTTCTAAAGCTGTGCCACATTACCCCCAGAATGTTCAGACAGTGGTAACAAAATATTAGAAACAATCCTATGGGTAGTGGTTAACCATTGCCTAACAGTTAAAGTATGGCATATCTTTATAATGGTTTCCAGTGTAGTTCAAAAGACAGTATTGACATTGAAAGGCATCTGCAATTACATAAGAATGTTTCTTATAGAAAAATGTCTACAGTGTGATCCTTTTTGTTATGAAAACAAAAACAACCATATATTTGGGAAATACATACTCTAGAAATTTACATATGAAACTTAAAACTGATTTTCTTTGGTAGTGGGAATGAGATAAATTTGAAGAAGTGGTATTAGTTCTCACTTTATTTACTAGTGTTTATATTTTCAAAAAACACATTGTTTTTGAAAAAAATGTTGCAAAATATAAGAAGGCTGTTACAGAGATAACTTCCAGCGAGCTTTTCTAGGTATGCCTCTTCAGATTCCTGAGGTATGATTGCTTGCGTATTTTTTATGCAGGAAGTAGAATTTAGAGACTGATTTGGAAGTCCTTCAAAAAAGTAAGGTCTTGGGAGCCTGATACTGTTAAAACAGCATTTTTCTCTTTGATCCGCTACTTCAAGTGAACACAACTAGTCTATTATGGAAGATTCCTTTCCCCGAGAAACCCATATGGAGCTCCTGGTTCCTTAATTCTGCCCTTGCCAGGGCAACTCTGCCTGTTGTGTATTTTGTGTTTCACATTGGGGGGCGCGTACAAGAAGAATTGGTCATTTGTTTAAATTTGAAACTCCTAGAAACAGTGAGAGTAAAAGCTGATCATGTACCCCTCTCTTCTCCTGTTTCTATCCAATTAAAAAAAAAAATATATATATATATATATATAAATATATATATATTTTTTTTTTGAGACCAGGTCTTGCTATTTTTACCTGTGGAACTGCAGGCTCATGTTGCCCGGGGTACCACAGACTCAAGCAATCCCCAGCCTCAGCTTCCCAGGTGGCTGGGATTACAGGCACATGCCACCACGCCCAGCTATTTTTTTGGAACTAGGTCTCACTATGTGCCCCTGATGGGACTCGAACTGCAATCCCTGCCTCAGCTGCCACTTCCTAGGCTGACGCTTACAGGCATGCACCACCATGTCCGACCAAAATAATTTGCAGATCTCTAAATTTAAGGAGGCTTCGGCATATTTCATATTTACTCCAGAGGCACTCCAAATAATTAAATTACCTTCAGTGTCAGATCTGCATTAGTTTTTTTTGTGTATTTTTTGGTTTTTTCATTTTTTTTTTTTTTAAAGAAACTAGGCTTTCCTATGTTGCCAGGGTTGTCTTGAACCTGCAGACTCAAGCGATCCCTAGCCTCAGCCTCCCATGTAGCTGGAATTACAGGCGCACACCGACATGCCCAGTTAAGATCTACATTAGTTTTGCTAGTTAAATTCGTTAATCTCTTTCAAGATCTATCTATGTGTCCACACTCTGTGTACGCTAAACTGTTGTTTAACAGACTAATCTAAAAAAATAAGTGGTGATTATGGGACTGTGACAACCACTTTCCCAGCCTTGGAGGGAAAGAAAGGAAAGAGTAACCTTTTTTTTTTTTTTTTAATTTTGCAAACACTGTTCTAAGTACTTTACAAATATAAATTCTTCTAGCTAGTATGTAACGGACCATCTTCTGTTCACTAGGCATTTTACCTATGTTCCCATATTTAATCTTCACAACAGCCCTGGGAGGTAGGTGCTCTGCTATATCTCTATTTAATTAAATGAGAGTAAAGCACAGAAAGTCAGGCAGAGACAGTATGTGGTGAAGTCACATTTCCAATCAGGTGAGCCTTTATTCACAGAGAGGGTTAAGTTTATTTCTGAATCTGAAATAGTTAGCACCCCAGAGTACATTTGGGATTTGAGCCTGTTTTGATGATTATTCTGATTTCCTGATGAAAGACTTTTCTCTCTAATGGTCCTGCAACTTTGAAGAAATATCACACAATCTGCTTGCATTATGTTTTCTCTAAGACAAAATTCATTGTTAGTGATGATGAAAATTACAGAAAAAATACACCAGTGTCTTTTTGTTGTGATGGTGTTTTATCTCCACTCTTACCAACTCTTACTAATATTAAAGCACCTAATGGGCTCAGCAGCCATGACTCTGAGCCAGTAAATATTTTCAAGACATATCCAAATTACCAGTGCCACGTCCCCTTTCCTGTGGCTCCACCCACTTCAGCTGTTTGCCTGAGAAGACGTCTGTGTCGTCTGTGCCTGTGGCAGATGCACAGTTGTTTCTGCCTCAAGCAAACGAAGCTCAATGAAAACCCTAGAAAACAGGAACTCGTGGGAGAGAAAAGTGAAAAGACAAGTTCACAAGGTATTTTTAGTACATAGAAAAGGCAGAAAGAATAGAAAGTGAGGCATAAGGAAAGGAAGAAACTGGTTTGTGAAATAGAGGTAAAGCTTTTCTCAAAAATTTTAATATTATCATCTGATTTTAGTTAAGTGCCATCTCATTTTATGCTCCAGATTTGTGTACTGATTGAAATTAATCCTATTTAAGTCACCTTTCTAAGACCTCAGTTGTTTGTACTTATAAAGATATAGTTGTTGACATACTTAGAAATCTTTATGAAGTTTCTAAGCTATATGTTTATTTCATTTGTGGAGAGGCTACAGCTGTGGCTGGGATAGACTGGGAAAAAATATAAAATATCTTAACTGTAATACATATGTAGTTAAAATATGAAATGTTGATAGCATATGTTGTAATAAAGTGGCTATTTATTTTGTAAAAAGCGACTTCAAACTTTGCTACATGGTATTTATTGTACATAAACTAAATTTTTAATCAGGAAGAAAGCTGGCTGAAAATACATTTTTTTTTAAGATACTAGTTTTAGAATTCCAGACTTGTTTGTTTCTTAGAGTTGGTTGATTGCATGAAAATTTCAGAATCAGAAATATGTAGATTGCTAGGCTTTAATAGTTCCTTATTTATTTGTTTCAGAATACTTTGGCATTTGGTTTCAAGTGAGTCTCAATCCTTATCTGAATCCCTCATAGTCACATCTGTGTGCACATGACGGGTTTCAGTTTTGCTGTGGTTAACTTAAGTTATCTGACTTGTCCAACAGGTTCCTGGGTGGAGCTACCCATGAATAACAGCAATGGAAATGATAATGGCAATGGGAAAAATGGGGGACTGGAGCATGTGCCTTCCTCTTCCTCCATCCACAATGGAGACATGGAGAAGATTCTTCTGGATGCACAGCATGAATCAGGACAGAGTAGTTCAAGAGGCAGTTCTCACTGTGACAGGTAAGTGAGATCCATGTTTTGGTAGAATTCAGGAGACAGGTGGGTTACAAGGTTCATTCCCATTTAATAAATTGGCTTATGTCTTTATTTAGCAAAATATAACTCCTAGCTTATTGCAATTTGTATATTTAACCCAGCAGCTAATTGCAGTATACTTGAGTGCCCACCATTCTTCCCCAGATTATATCAACTTCTTTAGATTATATCATTTTATACATTCAAAGGTCAGTGGCATAAATGTTTGTTGATAAAATTAATGAAATTTTCTACCATTTGCTTTTCTCCTGTGTGTCCCTGTTTTACATACTACATTCTGCCTTGAATACAGCTATCTATGTGTATGTCTGTCCTTCCTTCTAGATGTGAGACTTCAAAAGAAAAGGGTCAGTTTCATCTCCTTTGTGCCCTTCAAGCAATGGTTCCTGCATATAGTAAATACTCAGTAAAGTTTGAATACTCGAAACTGCAAGTAATTCAATTGATAGCAATATCTGTGCAAAGGAAGCACTAATATAACCAAAGTGTACAGAGATAGTTAATTTTAAAGACCATCCACTTTTTTTTTAGAGGAATCTTTATTTCAGATCTCATTTTTCTCTTTGATTTGGGGACACTATTTTTAACGACTACTGACTGCTTAGGGTGAAGTACTGTGAATACAGAGGTAGGTTTTAGTAAAATGTAACTGAGTTGTTTTCTCTTTTTTTTTTAATTTTTAAGAGACTAGATGTTAAATAACATGGTGATACATTTTACAGTTGTTAGATCAGTGACATCCATACAGTTAGCAGTAGAGATACTTGAATGATCTTTTGCTTAAGAAAAAGATTAAGGAAACACTTAAAAATGTAAAAAATGGTTATTTCTAAAGGTTGAAATTTTGTATATTTTTCTTCTTGGTATTTTTGTACTTTGTAAAAATTAGCTGTCAGAATAATCCTATTTAGACAGCAGAGGACTAGTTAGCTGGCTGTGGTGCCTTGCGTACTCCCTTCTCTCCATCTAACCTCTGACTTGTATCAGTGCTGCTTAGAGCCAGAGGTATCACTTGGCAGAAGCAGAGAAAATGACTCTTTTCTGAGCAGTGTGCCATTGATCCCAGTAGCTGCAGCGTTAGTCTGTCCTTCAGAATGAAGATTTATATTTATATGATGGGTTTCTAAAATATTCTGCTTGTTTATGGACCTGTTGATAAGGCATTTACTATATACTTCATTGTTACCAGTAAACCTGCCATTGAACAGAAAAAAGGTCACCTACCTGCGTGTCTGCTTGTCATCTTCATATGTGATTGCAATTATACATGTGATTGAATATGAATTCATTTCACAATCATGTTTAAGTTAGGTTTCTGAATATGTGAAGAGAGATATGACAAATACTTTTGATTACATCCCTCTCAGCATTACGTGTGTTTATGCTATGCATTTCTGGTCATCTTTCAGAGGAGATCTAATAGTCTTAGCTCACCAATACTTTACTGAGAAGTCTGACTCACAGACTCTTTGCATTTAAAAATGTCTTCAAAGTTCATATTATATATTTAAAATCTATACACATATTTGAGATTTTTCAAAAGCATTACTTGTTAGAAAAGATTTGTGATTGTCGGATATTAATTCCATAGCTAATTTGTGTATATTTTCATTTTAAAAAGCATTCCATAGATATATTTTTGTCACTGTGTTGGTTTTTAGTAATAGTCCTGATGTGTTTTTGCTTTATGTTCCACCCTATTGTAGGTGTTTTCAACCTACACACTAGATTCACCCAGGGTGCTTTCAAGAGTACCAGTGCACAGATTCCATCTCTGAAGATTCTCATTCCGTTGTTAGGGTTAGGCAGAGACATGGAGAATGAGAATATTTTAAAATCTATAACTGTTTCTAATATGAATCAGGTTTGTTAGGAATGAGTAGTCAACAATTTACTGGTGAAATATTTAGTATTTTTTTAGGTGAGATTGGTGCCAGTGAGAAAGAAGAGTGTGGAAGTAGAACAGCACTTCTGTAGCTTCTTGGCTCAAACCCAGCACTGTTTTGAGCCTGACAGAAGACTTGAGGACAAGAAGAGTGCCTCACTGTTCCTGTGCTGTAAACCTCAGTGTAAGCCTGAGGTCTCTAATTCAAGACAAGGTTTTTGAAATTTATTAGTATTTTCTTTATATGGAACCAGCTTTTCCTTTTCCCCATGTAGGGAAATACATCGGTTTATAAGACTCCTCGGTCATGTTTCACATGCTTTTGACAACTTTAATCTTTAACATCTGTTCCTTTGAGCAGGTAGAGCCTTTTCCCCCACCCTACCTTGAGTTTAGATGTGGGCTATATTGTGATGACTTGCTGTAGCTACAGAAGGAATCATTGATGAAGCTAAGATGAGAACCTAGCACTTTGTATTCATCTCTTATCTTTAGTACAGTTCATATCTTGTAGTTTCCTATCTAAAAATTTATGTATTGTTGTCATTCTGGGAATATATTTTCTGTTTCTCATTAAAAATTACATATATAAGATTATATAATTCACCTTGTAATATCTCAAAGCAAATGTTTTTCAAATAAATAGAATAGTGATTCTCAAACTTTATTTTAGCACTTTTTTATATTCTTAAAAATTATCAGACGTCCAAAAGTTTGTTTTTTTTTTTAATGTGGAAGGGGGGTTGGCGTGGGGGGGGGTATGGGTATGGGGGGGGTGGGTATAGGTTTTACGAGTATATCTAGCCTGTATATTCTTAAGTACCATATTAGAATGTAAAACAAAAATTTTTAAATATGTAACTTTTAAATATGTGGTCATTCAAAAATAATAAACATTGCAATTTAATATGAGTAAGTTTTAAAAATTAAAAATAACTTTTCCTTTACCAAAAAAAAGTAGGATAATAGCATTATTTTGCTTTTTTGCAAATATCTTTAACATTTGGGCTTTATAGAAAGCAGCTGGAGTCTCATTTGCTTTTTGCATTCATTCTGTTTTGATACCACACATGATGGAGCTATACCCTCAAGAGAGGATAAGAATGAAAATGGCAAATAAATCCTAGCCTTTGAGTCTTCCTGTGAATTGCTTTCACACTTTTGGAACTGCTGGTGGTGAATAATTTAGTAGTAAAAGAATTTTAGGAAATAGAACTCTAAACTGGGTTTCTGAATTTGAAGATCATTTTATCTTTACTGGAAAATAAATGAAACTGAGAACAGTGTGGCATATATAAGAACTCTTGTGTCTTTGGGCAATATTTTCTCTGCAGATTTATAGTTGAAATTCTTTACTATTAAAAACTGCCAGAACTTCAGAAAGAAAAAGACAGAAACCAAATGATTTCACTAATATATGAACAACCAAACGAAAATACACAACTGGGGGTGGAGACCAGTTGGAGCGGCCAGGGAGGGGAGGTGGTGGGTGACCCCCAGGGATTACAATGATGTGAAATATATTTATATATAAACAAATTATTTTAAAAAAAAACAAACTGCCAGAACATTTTGGAAGTAAGAATGTTTGACTTTATTTTTCTTGCAGAGGTTATGGTGCATTTGCAGAGTCCTAATGGTATAACTTTCATTTTCTAATTTCCAGTATAGCCTCATTTATTTGACAACATGAGAACTAAAACTAATGGCTAAATTGCTTTTTTTTTCTAGCCCTTCCCCACAAGATGATGGACAGATCATGTTCGATGTGGAAATGCACACCAGCAGGGACCACAGCTCTCAGGTAGGGGGTGTGTGTGTGTGTGTCTGATTTGGAATAAACAAGAAAGTATAAATTTCTTACTAAATTTTGCTGAAATAACTACAAAATAAAACTTTTAAAAATAGTTTGAGAGTTTTAAGTTAATTACTTTGTGATTTTGGAATTTACTTTGGATAATGTAATCCTGGTTGTCTCCTTTATAGAAGATCTTGGACTCCTGTTATTCTAAATAACACTTGGAAAATGCTTATAAATAACATGTTATTCCACTATTGTAGACTTAATTCTTGAGTTTATCAGTAGGAAAATTGAGACAGTTGTTTTATTCAAGTTCACAAAATAAATGAAAATGGAAGTTTTAGAACCAGGTGTGAAATTTTTTTCTGACTCTGGAATTAAAGCAGTGAATTTTGAGATGAATTTCAACAGGTAGAGATAAAATTCATTTAAATTATGTGAAGTTTCTTAAGTTAAAAAACACAGAGTTCATTTGAAGTCGACATTGAAAATATAGAAAAATAAGTGTTGAAAGTTTCAAAAAATATTTATAATAAAAATTTACAAGTCAGTTGTTGTTAGGAACATCATCACACCCAACCATTAACTTTTTGATGTCAGGTCACCTAAAAGTATCAGGAGACAAATTTTGGGGACAGGGCTCATTTTTTCTCCTCCAGTGTTAAGGAGAATGTTTGTTGCGTGAATGTTTCAATAAATTCTGACTTTGTTCTCTGGGCTTATAATGTCCTGAATTCCTTTACACTAAAAATATTTTGCATGTTATCCTTGTTTCACCCAAAATTTCTTCTGTTTAAGAAAGGCACACAATTTCTTCCTACTTTAAGTGGGTTCTATTTGTACTGTTCTTTGAAACCTAGAAAATCTGTGGGCTTGACTACAAATTTGTAATGAGCTTCATATTATAGAGAAGCTTTTGGTAGTAAGGTGCTTATACAGAAAGAGGTCTGACTGGAATTGTTTAATTACTGACTTCTGTCAGTTTTGCCAGTAAGCTATGACTCTGAAAGAGAGAGAATATAAAATTTCCATGACTAAAAGTATACTAAGAAACCTAAAATAGAAAAGTGAAATTGCTCTGGTGTTGTCTTGTCTGAGAAAGATGTGCTGAACTCATACCTGCATCTTTGGTACAGACAAGTTGAAAATCGATGTTAGCATTTTCCAAAATGTGTTCTGAGGAACATTTGCCTGCTGGAAAGCTTTACTATAGTTCTGAAGTCAAAAGGGGGGGGGGGGTAATGTAGCCCCTGAGCACTCTCAGCTTCCCACCCACAGTGCAGAGCAGCATGTTAAAGACTGCCCAGTCTTGTAGTAAAGAAATGTGTTGATTTAAGCCAAGTATTTCCCAAAGCTTTTTGACCTCACACCTTACTGCTCTTCCATACACACTTTGATTCCCTAACACCCTACCTGGTGACCTGATGAAATACTGATAAAGTGCTGTCCTGCCTCATGGAGCGGCAGGTATGCAGTTAGGCTTAGCCAGTCACCGAATTTAAGTAGAATTCTGGAGCTCACTGCATCTATCTTGAACTTCAGAGGAATTTATGAAAGTTAGGGAAAATGTACGACTCAACTTTTGGCTTCCGTGCCAGATTATGGTAGGATTGCTGGTGTGATTTCTTGTTTTGAGAAGTAAATCTTGTTCAAACAAAATAAGAGAACAATTCTTAGCTTTGAGACAGGTTCGATGTCATAGGAACATTAGCATTCCTTAAAACTGAATAAATAAAGCTGGGCGCAGTGGCACGCAACTGTAATCCCAGCTACTTGGGAGGCTGAGGTTAGGAATCCCTTGAGTCCATGGGTTCAAGTGACTACCCTGGGCAACATAGCCAGACCTAGTCTCAAAAAACAAAACAAAACAAAAAGGAAAAAAGCCTGAATAAATAAGTATGTCACTTTTAGGAATTTCTCATTTCTGTGGGTTCTATTAAAAGAGAAGCTATTAAAACTTATTGTTGTTTTTAGTGTGCAGTTACAGTTATTAGCAAGAAAAGGAATTTCTTTTTATCTATTTGATACAAAAGATACCAGATTCTGGCATCTTATCATCATTACTCCCAAAAAATGTTCGACTTAAGCAGGATTGACTAACTCTTGGGAACTGTTTGGAAACTTTGCAAAATTTAATGCTTAATGAAGAGGCTCTTGAAGTAGTTTGCCTGGCTTTAAATCCTGGCCCTACCCCTTACCATATATGGAACCTAACTTATGTCTTAATTCCCTCATCTGTAAAATGGAGTATCAGTAGTTCTTATTTTTAAGGTTGTTTCTAGGTGAAAGTTGATGCATGTGATGTGCTTGGCATTATGCTTGTTGATTAAGTACTGAATCATTCCCCTAAATGATTATTTTTAAATGGAATCTTCTGTGTTTCTTTTGATAAGTACTACTGTTACTAATATTATTCATACCTGCCCTGTTACTTGTTTTCGCATCACTTGTGTTCGGGTACACTTTTGGGTGTGTTCCCTTTTATTTTATTTTATTTTAATTATGACAAATTTAAAATGTGTGCTCAGTAAAGGAAATATTGCATTGACTGTCCATATTAGTAGTTCCCAGTCAGCAATTATCATGATTTTACACACTTCATTTGACATATTTTGAAATACCAAGGGGAGGAATGGACACAAGAGATTAAGGTGATGGTTAATAGGTGATAAGATGGTGGGAAAACCTCAGGGTAGAGAATGATGTAAAATAATGCAATCAATTTTTTAAAATTTAAAAATATAAAAAAAAATTTTTTTTCTTTTTTTTGAGGCTAGGTCTCACTATTTTTGCCCATGCAACTGCAGACTCCCGTTTCCTGGGGTACCACGGACTCAAGCAATCCCCAACCTCAGCTTCCCAGGTAGCTGGGATTATAGGCGTGCGCCACCATGCCCAGCTATTTTTTGGTACTAGGTCTCGCTTGTTGTCCTGAGCGGGACTCGAACTGCGATCCCTAGTCCCAGCCGCTTCATCAGCTGAAGCTTACAGGCACAAGCCACTGTGTCCTGCTAAAAAATATTTTGAAATACTGGTTTCACTTTCCTAATCTGTGAAATCCATTGCTTTTTAGATATTAACTGCTTTGAGTTTAGATCACTTTGTCAGATCTTTTAAGAAAAATGGCATGTTTTTTGCATAAAAACTGAAATTAATATAATGATTTCAGATATTTTCTTTGGTTTGTCTTTGTGTAGTAGAAGAATTGGTGTTTCCTTTTTTCTTTTCTTAAAGTTTGAATTCTTCTTTGTAGTCAGAAGAAGAAGTTGTAGAAGGAGAGAAAGAAGCTGATGCTTTGAAGAAAAGTGTAGACTGGGTGTCCGACTGGTCCAGTAGACCTGAAAACATTCCACCCAAGTGAGTTCTCACATATTTCTGTTTCATGGACACAGTTGATGCAGTTTGTACTCTCACATGTAGTGGACTTAATATTCCAGTATATTTTCAGGAAATGTATTGCTAACTGCTGCTTCTGAACTTTTTCCTACAGGGAATTCCACTTCAGACACCCTAAACGTTCTGTTTCTTTAAGCATGAGGAAAAGTGGAGCTATGAAGAAAGGGGGTATTTTCTCTGCAGAATTTCTTAAGGTGTTCATTCCATCTCTCTTCCTTTCTCATGTTTTGGCTTTGGGGCTAGGGTAAGTACTGACAACTCCTAAAGTTTCTCCCATTTACTTTGTTCTCATATTTTATTTCCAAATGTACATGAAAGCAGTTTGTATTGGTTTACTTTTAATGTTTTAATGCAAGTAATGTGAACTTAAGGAATTATTAAAGTTGATACAGTATTATACTGATATTTTTAATAGAGATTTTTTTCCTTATTTGAAAATAAATTCTCTAAATTCCCTAAGTGATTGTTTTTAAATGAAATCTTCTATGTTTCTTTTCTTTTGTTAGTTTATAAATTATTCAAGATTAGCTAAAGTTTATTTTTTTATTTTTAATTAAATAATTTATATATGAATTTCACATTTTTGTGATCTCCAGGGTTCACCCCCCAACCCTCCCTGACCAGTCCCACCCTGTTCCCCCCCCAAGTTGTGTACTTTAATTTTAGCTAAAGTTTAAAATAAACTAATCTTTAGTTATAAATTCATGATTGATGCCAATGAGAAGATACACATGATAGTCCTTGAGTGAAACTGGTACGTTTATTGAGGGGTATTTTTTTTTTCTCTTTGTAGAGTTTCATTCTTCTCCAGATTTACTTGTAATTTGTTAATTTTTCAAACATTTTTCTTAATTTGAACCATTGGAATATATTTTTGAAAGATCCAGAAATTAATCATTACCATTAATTCAGGATATGGCTATGATTCTTTGTAAGCATACCCAGTCATTTTTTGCAATATCCAAAGCTGCATCATCTCTCTTCTTCCTTTTAAGGAGCTCAGCATACGGGAGAACTGTTCATATAGATATATAGATATATGCAACTTTTCCATATGCCCCTTTTGCCTTTCTGGATACTTAATCAGGTTTTGTGATGTCAAGGGCAGTGATCACAAACAGCAAAATGGAAGGTGTTTGTGGAAAAAAAAGAGAATGTGAGTGTTGTAAGGATTTAGTGGAGAGACAGAGATAGGATTTTAAATTCCCTTCCAGTTTTGAAGCAGTGTAGTTCATGTGCCCTCAAAAGCTTCATTTTATAAGAGCTTGATTTTGTACCTTGTGCTATCCTTTCATGAGTCTTCATACTGTTTTGTTTTTTGTGTTTTTTTGGTTTTTTTTTTTTTTTTTTTTGAGACTAGGTCTTGCTATTTTTGCCCATGGAATTGCAGCCTCATGTTGCCCGGGGTACCATAGACTCAAGCAATTCCCAACCTCAACTTCCCAGGTAGCTGGGATTACAGGCGCACGCCACCATGCACAGCTATTTTTTGGGACTAGGTCTTGCTGTGTTACCCTGAGCAGGACTCGAACCATAATCCCTGGCCCCAGCCGCTTCATAGGCTGACACTTACAGGCACGAGCCACCATGCCTGGCTAGTCTTCATACTGTTTATTTGATGTAACTGTTGTAGATGAATGTAGAAAAAAGAATTTCAAAGTGTTGATTTCATTGTACTGAGAGGTGAGGCTAGTTCATATTTCCTTTCACTTTCCTTTTGCTTTATGAAAGGCAAAATGCTTGCCTGACATGGGAGTCATATTAGATCCTTAATCCTTAAGAGTGAAGATGTTAGCAAGAGCACTCTGTGAAGCCCTACCAGCTTTTGTAATTTGGCATATTACTGTGTTTTGTGTGTGACATAGCAGTAGAAGTTTCTGCATTACAAAAGAATATTGCAAAGGAAGTTTGTTAGGGGTCGGAAGTGGAATGAAGAAGAAATTGCAATGGAAGAGAATGATAGCGAACTGTGAGCCTAGCCCACAGAATGGGGATCCTGGGAAGCATATCCAGATCTGACTTTAATGAAGTTGTGATGCTCCTCTTATACCCCAGCAAGGAAATGTTGCAATGATGTAATGGGGAAGCAGCAAAGCATACATGACATGCAGCAGGGAGGATGCGGGGATGCACGATAACAGGAGAATTTACCTTTGGGGACAACAGACATTACTAATAGATCATTTGTCTCTTGGGACATTCCAAAGAGGTTAGGAGACTGTGTCACAGGTGAGAGACCAGCTATCGACCACCCTTTAGGGGGCTAGAGAAAGAGGAGGTGTTCCTCTTATCTGAAGCTCCATCTCTCTACCTGCTTCCATGTTCCACAGAAGTTGGTTCTGCTTTGCTCTTTGGAGAGATCTGTCTTCTGACTCGACTCTGTCTAATCACTGCCATGGCCTGTCCGGTTCTGTCTGATGAGTAAACATAATCATATAAAACCCGTCTGACTGGCTGGTAACTACTTTCAGATAAGTCAGTGACGATTTTAGGGGATTAGGGAGCTGTACACATACACCTTTAAATCTTTTTACAAGTACTGAAAAATTGAGTTTTTAAATAGAGGTCAGCCCATGGACAAACCAATACAGGACTGTTGGAACATGATGCACTCTGTTTCCTTTCAGCATCTATATTGGAAAACGACTGAGCACACCTTCTGCCAGCACCTACTGAGGGAAGGAAAAGCCCCTGGACAAGCGTGTGACCTGTGAAGTGATGTATTGTCACAGTAGTTTATTTGAACTTGAGACCATTGTAAGCATGACCCAACCTACCACCCTATTTTTACATATCCAAGTTCCGGTAACTCTCAAATCCAGTATTTTATTCAAACTCTGTTGAGGCATTTTACTAACCTCATTCCCTTTTTGGCCTGTAAGACACTTTAGAATTTCCTAACAGAGTTTACTGTTGTTTAGAAATTTGCAAGGGCTTCTTTTCCGCAAATGCCACCAGCAAATTATGATTTTTGTCAACAATGCTATTCTCTCCTAGTACCACCATACTTATACCTGCATCCTTCATGTTATAAATTTTACTCTTGCTACATCACTACCATGTTGCTCTTAAAATGAGATCAGGTGAGCAGATGATATAAAAGCTTTGTTGTTTTGTTTCTTAAGACAAAAGCAAGCTTCCCTAAGCCTGAATTTATAGTCACTAAAAAAGAAAAACAAAAACATAACAAAAAAGACACAAGAAAAAAAATATATATCCTGGGCAATAAAAATTATTTTAAACCAGCTTTGGGGCCACTTTTTGTCTACGCCTCCTAATGGCGCCTTTCAATTTGTAGGAGGCAGGCTGTGTAAATGATAGATATGATGAAGTAGCGTAATTACTAAAACACATCAGCAGATTTTAATACTCGTATGTTATAATGCTGTCTTTTCTATTGTTGTAAAATCTTTATTTCTTTCTGATAAGGAGCATCTCAGGCCTAGAAATACATGAAATTGCTTTTTGGGATTTGTGTATGTGTTTGATATTTTTATGTTTTTAGCTGCATGTGAAATTTTCATAACTTTCTTGAAACTTTTTTATTTCTATTTTTTTCCTAAGAAGCAGCTTTGGAATGAGTTCCATAATAAATACAGGCTTCATGTTTTAGGAAGCATCACTAAGACTGAAGCCTGTAAACTCTGAAGATAATTGTTTCAGAGTTATTCCAGACTGTTGTTCAACTTTGAAAAACAAAATCAGGTTGTGGGAACAATGGAAGAAGTTCTGAAGAGATGCCGTTTGTTTTCTTCTGATCTCCTTTTTGAATGTGTACTGTATACAGTCTTACTGAGGTGGTTCCTGTGGCCCTGTGGGCCCTGGTCCTTGCTCATGTAGCCATCTTCTGTGTAACACGCCTGAAGTTCCAGAACACTCAGCCGTTTGCTTCAACCATAGACATTTTTGTTTCAAAAATGTGAAGCTTTAGGGCCGAATTATGAGAACACATCAGGATTACCATTTATTTCAAGTAGATTTGATTGGATTTCATAACACAGTGTCACTTGGAGGGATATTAATGTATGTTCTATACATAATTACTGTTAATAATAGGCATTACTCCTGAATATTTAGGAAATCCTTGTTCATTTTAAAACAAGCAACTTATCTATATAATAAAGTATAGTATCAGGTTGACTTGAACAGGAATACTATGACAACCAGATTTTCTTGTTTGAAGAAACTTTCTCTGGCACATCAAGTTTTGTAAAACTGATGTGTTTTAGTGGAAAATAACATAGAGATAAAACAAAGTTAATTTGATTATCTTTTTTCAGAAATATATCTTTCTTTAGTAAAAATTATCCAAAAGCAGTTTTCAGAGGTATTTTTCTTTCTAGCATTTGATGTCCAAATAATTTTAAACTTTTTGCTCCTATTTTACTCTTGAACCTGAAAACACTTGATTTGCCTTTTGTGACCTGTTTATTTCAAGTGTTCATATCTGAATTTCTTTGGGCAGAAGCTTAAATTTGATGATCCCCTAATTTTGAAAAGCCTGAATAAAATTGGAAATACTGGTAAAGTTAAGAGGACTAAATAGTTTAACTGCTAAAGTATACAATTCGTATCACAATTGGTATCAATGGCAGGGAAAAGTAAAATTAGAGTTAAAATAAGAGCAACTTCTTATAGATAACACATTAACCTCCTTTGAATTCAAGTAGCAGTTCTAGCCATATTGTGGTTATATTTATTATTTTTCTTAACATTAAAAATAAATTTAGTTCTGTCCCCTTTCTTAATAGATCTGTGAAATTTTGGAATCTTAAAATATGAAATGAGTACATCTTCACAGAAGAACTTACCATAAGATGAAATCATGCAGTATTTATTGATAGCCCTAACATATGGGATAAATGTGTATATTCCTGCCCAGATTTGTGTTTTAATGAAAACAGATTGTGTGATTGGAAAGGAGAATTCAACAACTAACAGTTGACATTTTAAGATTAATGTTTAAAAAGCTTTACACCTGTTTACAATTTGGGGATGAATAGGCAGGTTTCATTTTTCTTATGTTTGGTGGAAACTGGCTTAAAATATTTATAAATAGAATCAAGAGCAACACTGCACAAACTTTCACAAGGAAAAGTGCATCGAGTTACTTTGATTGCAGTAAAAATATTTACTATTTTAAACAATAAAAATAGGCAATTTAGCCAGTCAGTTGAACTTGGAAGTGAACCAGTTGTTGAAATTTTTGGAATTAACTGAGCCAAAGTGTTTATGCATTCTTCATCTATTTAGTTAGCACTTTGTATCATTATATACAGTTTACAATACCTGTATAACTTGTAGCGATAAACATTTTGTGCCATTAAAGCTCTCACAAAACCTTTCCTGTCAGTATATCATTTCATGTTGTGTCTGCTGCCTGGGAATTTAGAGGAGGTGAGGTCTCCCCTGTCTACACAAAATATTCCATTACTGAGTTACTCGAATACTAGAGTACTAACAGTGTGCCACATGCTCCAGGAGTGAATAATATTCCTGCCCTCATCCGTTTCCTGCTGTTGGTGAGACAGGCACCACACAATGTAATTATTAATTACAGAAACATCCACCAAGTACAAAGGGGCCATGACATTCAAAGCATTTGTTCTGCCAGGTAGCATCAGAAATTTATTCATAGAGTAGGTGATATATTGAAAGAGATTGAGTATTCAAGTGCCCAAGGGAATTAAAACATGTCAGTAAAAGGAACGGCAGCAACTGACATGTGAAAATGAGTTCTGTAAATAGCAAAGTTCAGTGTGTCTAGAAAACAGTATGGGTAGAAAGAAAACTGAAGAAATGTAGGGTGATACTGAAACAAAGTGAAATTTCTATGTCTTTCTGGGGGTTGTTTATTGGTATATCAGCAGGGAGACGACTGAAGATTTAAATTCTGCAATGTTCCAAGAACACAGTCCCTCACCCAATGAAAGGACACCGCCACCGGAAAGAGACTAATGGACTTAGCACAGACTAGCAAACAACAAAGAGGGGTTTGAGTGAATGGAAGGGGCACCAGAGGAAGGGAGGGTATCCCAAAAACCATTTGCCGAGGTGGTGATTTAAAGAGTAAACAAAATTTTAAAAATGTATGTACAAAGCAGGGGAAAAAATTAATTGTAGTGTGAAAGAGTGAAGTAAAGAGTCACAGAGGACAGGATATACGTGTCTTCTCTGGGTAAGACAAGGGCCTGCCTTCAGTTGTAACCTAAGGATGAGAGGGCCAGACCAGGGTAGATGTAAAGATAGGAGAAGCCAAAAGATGAAGTCATTGGTAAGAACATGATCTAGAGAGGAAGAAGGTGTTTGTTTACTGTCCAGGAATGAGAACCTTGAATATTGATAGCTCTACAGAGGAGGAATGGAGTGATGGGGAAGAGAAAGGTCATTCTGAAAGTGGGTGACCAAAGAAAGGCTTACAGGCCTGCTTCTCTCTCCGAAGCAGTTCCTCTGCAATTTACCTTTAACCTTAACTGGATACACCTATCTGCCTGCTTCTCTCTCCAAAGCAGGTTACACTCCTCATTAGCATTTTCACTGATCACCTTTACCATTGATATGCAAAAGCCAGCCAACTGCTCTCTGCTTTCAGCTCCAAAAACTGCAGAAAAGAAAAACTTTAAAACACAGTTTAAACTTTCCACTCGTGGGTTCTTACCACCATCCCCAGCCTTCTCAACCAAAATATCAAACCAGTGCAAGACTATCAGTGCAGTGCAGA